>JAFMSR010000004.1:33053906-33176181 GCA_022818135.1 Saxidomus purpurata
AAAAAAAAAAAAAAAAAAAAAAAAAAAAAAAAAAAAAAAAAAAAAAAAAAAAAAAAAAAAAAAAAAAAAAAAAAAAAAAAAAAAAAAAAAAAAAAAAAAAAAAAAAAAAAAAAAAAAAAAAAAAAAAAAAAAAAAAAAAAAAAAAAAAAAAAAAAAAAAAAAAAAAAAAAAAAAAAAAAAAAAAAAAAAAAAAAAAAAAAAAAAAAAAAAAAAAAAAAAAAAAAAAAAAAAAAAAAAAAAAAAAAAAAAAAAAAAAAAAAAAAAAAAAAAAAAAAAAAAAAAAAAAAAAAAAAAAAAAAAAAAAAAAAAAAAAAAAAAAAAAAAAAAAAAAAAAAAAAAAAAAAAAAAAAAAAAAAAAAAAAAAAAAAAAAAAAAAAAAAAAAAAAAAAAAAAAAAAAAAAAAAAAAAAAAAAAAAAAAAAAAAAAAAAAAAAAAAAATAAAAAAAAAAAAAAAAAAAAAAAAAAAAAAAAAAAAACCCCTTAATACAAAATTAGTGCTTTGAAAAGTTTTGAAATCCAAGCTTGTTCTGAATAATTTTTCATGTTCTTTGACAAAGTAGAAAAACGCGTTACGGAATAAGTTAATCATCAAATTTTGACTTAAATAGTTGAACATAAACATTTCGCTGTTTTGCAGATTAACATATGTAAGTTTTATTAAGTATATTAATATTCATTTTTCTGAAAGTATTTATCAGAGCTTTAAAGCTTTTATTAAAGTGACATTATGCGCATTTCTTTAAAGTAAAAATCCAACTGAAATAGACCTGTGTAAAAAAGGGTAGAGGAAAAAATAGGTTTTAACCCAATACACCAAACTCTTCCTGCTACCAGTACGAAATAATAAATTTCCAAATATTACCTTTCCTATTTTGACTGGGGTAGTCGTTTTAGAAAAAAAACAACTGCATGCAAGAGTTGCCCTTCCACTGCCGAAATCTTCACCAACAACTACAACAAAAATGAGATCACTCTGAAGAAGGGAACTACTATTTTATTAGTCCACATTTTTATTTCTAAAGCACCAACTTCGAATACAAAATGTACTAATGCGGCATCATCATTAATTTAACACATTTAAATGCATAGCAACCGAAAATTGCTTTGATATAATTGTCACCAACATACTTTATGCGCAGTAAGATACGCATAATGTCACTTTAATCAAGATAGTAACTTTGAAGGAAAAAAGCTCATCAGCGTTTTATGTATCGCGCTTTGTCTGCAATATATTTGTTATGGTCACGACTGCTTTACAATTTCAAGCAAACTGTGTTTACTTTTACCTTTGGAAGATAATGCAACAAGCGTTGAGAGTGACTGTATGCTGTGTATATATGACGTTGATGTACCTGGTCTCATATCTAAATGTGGAAGTAGTTTTTTAGAAAACTGTGGTATGTTAATTTTTTACTTTTGTCTATTTCTTAATTAAGTCAAATAATTAATTTAAATGTTACAGAATAAACGTGTTAGTGTATTTGTGGTTTCAACACAATCAGAAAACAAGTTTGCTGCTTAAAAAGGCATTCAATAGGTTATGCTGAATTGGACATGCATGAACATAACAAGACAGCCAAAAACGTGTTTGGAATTTAAACCATGGATTTGGATCCCATGAGAAAAGTTGAGGCTGATAGAATAATTCATTCTTATACATACTGATGATGAAGGCTGAACTTACTGTACAGGACCATTAAAATCGGGTTGATCGGGCTCTTGGCTGAAAGACAATGTTTCCACCTTTTATTTTTACATATATTTTAATCAACTTATTTTTATTGAACATTTCTACCACGTAACCTTATATTAGATACGGAAAAGTCTTACATTTCCATATTTACACAATCACAGCATCATGAATGGGAAAGAATACATCTCATATAATATATAGATGGGGTTTGTTCTCACTATGCTTAAAGAGGCACTCCCTACATCTAGCAGATTATATTCTCGAAACATAGATTATGTGTTCAATAAACGTAAAATGATAAATAAATACAATTAAATACAATTTCTAAGAAAAATGCCTCATTTTACCACAGTTTATCAATATAGAGGTTTCCTGTAATAAATCGCATCCACCCATTATTATACAACAATAACTATATAAAGATTATTGAATGATTTACGGTACATTGTCTTGCAGTATATTTTAAACAGCTGATTTTATCGAAAATGCATAGCTGAAACATTTAAGTTAAATTATAACACTTCCACAGATTCTATTATTTATGTTTTGAAGGTTATTAAGTTTGACTGCAGTAATAGGGTATGTCCCTTTAAAAGTAGTATAATCATAACGCAATTAATTTACATTAATAATCTGCTTTTTTACCATTACATATTAACAGTAATCTTCCTTGCAGGAAGTTATAACGTTGACGTAATCTAAACAACGTTATTCTCTACAATTGTGTCTGATATATTGTATGAAACGCGTAGCACAGTTAATTTTATTATTAAATCTTTATTTTAAAGCTCTTTAAAGACATTTTGAAATTCATTGTATCTATGACATACACATATATATGAAAAATGTAAAACGATATGCCGGAATAAAATAATAATAATATAAATAAATGACACTATATGAATGAAAGTGATTACCACCCTACCCAACAGCATTATAAATTACTGTATTTGATGTACATATTTCCCTCAGTACATGTATTACTTTATCATAAATAACTGAATTATTAGGTAAGTTATCAAATGGTTTTTCCAGTTTTTAAGGTATTAATTTGACAATAATTATAGCAACAATCAGTATTGTGTATATGGGTTATGGACGTTTCATTAGCCAATCTGGTGGTGTTAAAAGGTGTCCGAACTACACTAATCATACAGTAACATAGATGTCATTTAATGAAGGATAATTAAGCATATATTTGATTCAAAATCACCAATACTTATCTTTCATTTCATCCACATTTTATATGTATTATTTTGTTTAGTATTTCAAATTATGTAAGACCTTCTATTTATCAAGGTTAAACTATTTTTCAAATAATTTTAGCTCTACCAAAAATTATCTAGCAGCAAAATGATAAGCATCGTATATTCACGTACTCAAAACGATTGATTGTAAACGTAAGGAGCAACGCGGAACAGATACAGAGTAACGTATATTGATGAAATGCCGCTTAAAATTTTAATTATCTTTTCTTAAAAAATAAAAAGTAGAAACGCAACTTAAAAGTAAAAAGAAAAGGTCTATAAAAAGGATAAAACTTAATCATGTTTAAGAACGGCTTTACTTTGAATCTAACTGGTGTTTTGCATTATAGAGATAACACCCCTGTTATCATTCTTATAATAACTATGCCATAAAGAAATTGTCTTCATTACTCCTTATTCGTAATCAAGAAGAGAAACTATTGTTTCTACTGTAATACCAGATGTTAGTGACAAAAAGACCACATTACAATGTACTCCTCGTCATTAATTTTTCATTTGGATTTTACTTGAACCAAAATGGTTTTAAAAGCGTCATTATTCATAGTCTTTATTTCCACTGTTGATTGTAATTAAATAAGCAAGAAGAAAGAGCGAAACGCATTAAGGTAATTTGTCCAAAACAAACTGGACACCAGTGAAAAAATGATGTTAATACTAAAATGTAGTCTGGTGGTATTTTGACATATTACACAATCAAATTACTGTAATATAATCTTTATAACCTGTTTAGTGTGTTTTGTTTCAAAATGTACTTTCGATTGAATGGATTTCTTATGTACAAATAACGGTCACTGTTGTAAGTACATGTTTGTAAGTGCATGTTAGATTTGGAATGTTCACGGGCCTTAAATGGTACTTATTCTTTCGGGTAATTTACTACCAGAACGTTGAGAAAAACATATTTTGTAGAGAAATATGTCCTCATCATCAAAATGATGTGTTTTTTTTCTTGTTCAATGACACTGTAAGCATAACTTCAACTTTATCTGATTTTAAATGAGTGTTTTCTTGACTACATCTAAAAGATCTGAACCCACACAAACGACGTTAGCAAACAATTTTGTTTGTCTTTTAGAATAAACTTAACACTGAATATCACAGAAGTGGGCTTGGTTTGAATTTAATTATATGGAAAATTGTAAAAACTCTACTGGCAAGTTTCATTATTACATGAACGATCGTATATTATCATTTTGTTTTAGCACAACAATTGTTCAAAGCGTATGATCCTTTAATCCTAACTATATAAAGTATTATGTCTAAGCATGAAACATCTTAAGTTATTGTTCATCGTCGGTCAGTCAGACATTTCCTCTTTCACTCACTCATTTACAAGTAACATACCCACTTGCTAACATGATTCACAATAAATCAGCACTTTCTGGAACATAAATATAACATTTCAAATTTTAAAATGTGTATATTTGGCCTTTCTTAATGTTTTGATATAAATTACAGCCGCATTTCCATGTCCAGAAAATACAGTGAAGTGTCCGGGTAGTTATTGTATTCCAATCAACTTAGTATGCAATGATGTCATGGACTGTCCCATGGGGCACGATGAGCTTGAATGTAGTGAGTATGACATAATTTCCATGAATATTTTATTTACAAGATATGCCAAAGGCCAAAGCAGAAATAGGTCTTATAATATTTTTACATTGTCAGTTATTTTATCATTTGAAGCACTGAATTTTCCCGTTGGGAGAAACAGTACGCTTTCATATGTCTTCATACATTATATAATGCAATACAAAAATATCAAATGTTAAACCTGATAGATTAAGCATGAAAGAATACCTAACGGTGATAATATCGATTAAGTTGACGTTAACATGTAACATTGTGTGTTGAAAAACGAGGGAACTGCAAATACACTAACTTTAGTTACATGTATCTAACAGTGGATGTGATTTTCATTATTAATAGAAAGTGCAAAGTGTCGCTAACATGACGTGTTAAGGATCACAGAAAGTACGCTATGTAATTGAAATATTATTTCGATAGTTAATCTTGAGAGATGATAACACATACATTTACACTATAGTCATTTTACTTAACTGTTTAAATAAAACCGGCGATTCATAGAGCATGTCTGTTAGAGGCTGTCTGTTTAAGGTTGTCAAATACGACGTTCATTTAAGCAATCAAGGATGTTAACAATAGTGATAGCTTGGTAACAATGTGGGAGATTTTCGACAAACTTGGTACAGTCATGGAACAGTATATTGTGCATTACCAGAATAGCTTAAAGTGACATTATGCTCATCTTACTGCACATAATGTTTTTTTGGTGACAATTTTATAAAAGCTATTTTTGGTTGCTGTTCATTTAAATGTGTAAAACTAATGATAATGCCGCATTAGTAGCTTTAGAAATGAAAAAATTGGACAAATAAAATAATAGTTCCTTCCTTCGGAGTGATCTCCATTGCGTTGTTGTAGGTGTTGGTACAAAAGATTTCGGCAGTGGAGGGGAAGCAACTCCTGCATGCAGTTATTTTTTCCTTAAATTGACTCTCCCAGTAGAAATAGGAAAAGTAATATTTGGAAAGTTATTAATTCGTACTGGTAGCAAGAAGAGTTTGGTGTTTTGGGCTGAAAGTTATTATTTCCTTTACCCTTATTACACACACCTATTCCAGCTGGATTTTTTCTTGAAAAAATATGTGCATAATGTCACTTTAATAATTATGTCGAAATTCAGCACCATGTGGATTATTTGTGTGTAAATGTATAAAACGACATAAAATAGTTTAAATTGAGTGCAGCGTCAACCAATTTCGTTCACGCTCTCCGCCTTGCTGTTACATGTTTGCTGTTTTAAATGTAACTTGAACATTGTTTGTTCAAGTGGAATGTCATTTTCAAGGATGATCAAGTAGTGATTGAGAAAGGACTATTGCTACTACAAGCTGTGCCATAGTAATCAAACAGTCCAGTCAAATCCCGATCACCCATAGTATCTACTTGAATACGATATTCTATACTCGACATGATACTCACTTTCAGAAAAATCAAACAGTTGTAATGTTAATAACTCTGTTAGTTATCTAATCGTTTTCTGGAGTTGTCCGTGAAATAATAAAATTGATGACCCGGATGTGTGGTCACTATCGTGGAATGTTTAAACCTCTCAATGACTAAGGGTCATGAATTTGAGTATTTCCATTGACCTGACCATTTATAAAAAGTAACAAAATTCTTCATGAGAAGTGAGTCGAGCAACGGTAGTTCTCGATCGATAGTTAAACAAATGGCATATCCGTAGATTTCAACATAGTTCTCGATCGATAGTTAAATAAATGCCCCATCCGTAGATATCTAAATAGTTTTCGATCGATAGTTAAAGAAATGGCCCATCCGTAAAGTTACTGTTGAATCGGACATTAAATTGCTAAATAACATTCACACTGTTTTCAAACATCATCCTTTCGTCACATACGTTAGATGTAAATAACTTTAAGAACGCCTTTTTTTCTGCGTACTTTAAATGTCACTCACAGCTTTGATTACTTTTTCCGACTTGACCTAAATTTCTCTGGATACACTCCTCCGCGTCGTTGATAATAAATGAATAAACAGTGTCTTTGACTCTTAGACATTAGCGTCTGCTAAGGGGTAGTCACCGAGTTTGATTTGTCATCACCAATCCCAGCTAATGTAGCAAATGACGACAGGAGATCGTCAAACAAATTATCAGCTGGCAAGTCAGTTTTGCTGTGATGAAGAGATCAATTACAATGTCGGTTTACTACAGGTGGGTATGCATCTTGTTTCCTATATGAAATTATATAACTCCTGTATCAATTGAATAATACAAAAAGGGATCTTATCAGTTGGTAACATGATACGGGGCAAAAAATGGTAACATTTAGACAAAAATTAAGGTGAAGCAGAGCTGTTTTACATGGGTAATACGTGGAAATAAATATATTAATATTTTTGATGCACCACACTAGATATTATCGTGACATGGCATGACGAACAAGAATGAATTATAAAAATAAATATTAGAAGAGAAAATATTTCAATGAAAGAATATTAATACCAAATGCATCGGCGTCTGAAACAAATGAATATGTAAATAAACTTAATCCCACTAATGAAAATAGTTCGCTTCTAATTACCTCAGCTCCCCAAACACAAAAAGATACAAGCGTTCAAAATAAATCCACTGGACTCAAACTAACTGATGATTTATAAAGAGCTTAAAATATGTAACTGATACTACAGTGTGTCTGATGCAAGGAATGTAGAAAAACCAAGAGAAATGCAGAAAAATGAGAAAGCAAGTCATTTTTCATTCTCGTCATCCAGAGCATTCATTATGTAATTTCATGTCTGAAAGCTTAGCAAACCACTGATGTATGAGGATGGTCATTTGCTTACACAGAAAAAAAACCAGTACAGACTACTGAATAAATGTACGGTTTAATGGTAGTTTGTATGATAGTTAGTACATTCCCCCCCCCCCCAAAAAAAACAAAAGAAACAAAAGCAGCTCATTTGCTTACACAATTTTTTTATGATACATGTACACGCAGTTGTTAAATACACACATTGAATTTAAGAGCAAGTCATTTTGTAACTGTATAACAACTTACCATCGAAACACTGAGTCATGATTGTGACTTACGATAGTTCAATCGAATTAAACCAATATATTCAGTCATGCAAAGATAGTGGTAAATGTCCTCTATCTACTTTAGTATATGTTTTATTTCATCAATGGTAGCGATTGATTCTTGCTCATGTACTCATATAAGTTATTTCAAGTTATGTTTGACTTGGGGAGACGTATGTGAAATATTATTGATATGCAGTTGTACACAAACATAATAATAACGTCATTTCATATAATGAAACAAGTTTGCATATAAACACAATATAATATTTCACGTCAATCCTTTTGAACATGCTTTATTGTGCAAGTATTCATCAACATGCAAATCTAAGTATCCTGAGGACCTGCTTTATCTCATGAACGTATGATTAACACAATTATATATCACAATGAGATTAATTTTAAATTCTACAGATAAGAATAATTACAATTAATATGTCTTTTTCTTGTAAAAACAGTCAGGCAAATGAGCTGACATTTAAGTAAAACAAACTTTGACGTCATATGTTTCGTTTACTATATATTACCGATAAGAGCTATAACTGCTTAGCGCGGCTTTGACAGTCTGTTTGATTTATAATCAAGTAGACTAGTAGCATGACCAATAATTAAAACAGATATAAAATAATCAGGAAACAAGTTCTTTATATAATTATCTCCCCGCCTTGGCGGAGGGGATGTAGTAACGGGCTTCGTCCGTCTGTCCGTCGGTCGGTCCGTCCGACTGTATGTCTGTCACATTTTTGTCCAGAGCATAACTCCAATAGTACTGAAGGGAATTTATTTATACGTTACACACAGACAGAGGACAATAAGAGGAAGTGCAGTGCATAAGAACCATAACTCTACCTTGCCTAATGTTTGATAAATCGCCTTTGTTACATTTTCTTGGTTTTTCTTGTCCGGAGCATAACTCCAAAAGTACTGCAGGGAATAACTTGAAACTTAATACATTGATTGAGCACTATGACGGAAAGTGCAGTACCCAATAACCTTAGCTCTAGTTTACCTTCTTTTGTAATTATTCCCCTTAGTTACATTTTCTTGATTTATCTTAACCGGAGCATAACTCCAAAAGTACTGAAGGTTATTACATGAAACTTTTTACAGTTATAGAACACAATGAGGAAAAGTGCAGTACTTAAAAATCTTTTACTGTACCTTGCCTAATTTTTAAATTATTTCCCTTTATTACATTGTCTTGTCTTGAGCATAAATGGAAAAGTACTGAAGGACATTCCTTCAAATTGCAAATAATGAGAGAGGACACACAGGGAAATACAGTGCTAAAGGACAGTTACTCTGTGGGTTTTTTAATTGTCTCCCTTGTTTGATTATTTTTGTATAGAGCATAATCTTGTCCGTAGCATTACTTCAAGTACTGAAGGGAAGTACTTGAAACACCATACAGTGATAGAGCATAATGATTGAAAGTACATGCACAAGAACCTTAACTCTACCTTGCTTACTTATCCCCAGCCAAATACTAATATTTTATTAAATTAGAAATTTTACCATATCCAATCCTTTCACCTCAAATTTCTTTGTCATAGAAGGGGATGGCCATGTCTAACATGGCTCTTGTTAAAGATGTACATCAAGTTAAACACTAAGGAATCAAGCTAAACATGCAACATGTAAATACTTTCCTTAAATATGAAACTATGTACATGTATATACTGTGCCGAACGGAACTCTGACGATGGTTCTATGCATAGATCAATCGTTTTAGATGCCTCGATTTGGTGTGGTCTTTCCTTTATTGTAAACAAATTCCTTATTCGCGTACACTTTTGATACATTCAACAGTTTGTTACTCATTGTGTTGTATTTTAAAACAAAATGGTAAGCAGTTAACGATATAAAGCTAAAAATACGCAGAAGAATAAGTAAAGACACACACAATTCATGAACCGTTTCACCTTTTCTTTTCCAAACATCTATCCCAAATAGATGCAAAATCCTTGGGCATCTCTGTGATAACTAGTAATTATCGGGTGCTTTTTACATGTATACATATTATTATATAGGGTATACATACAATGAGAGGTGTGAAAATCGACTTTATGAACAGGTCAAACTGTTTGGTAGATAATACAATTAGATCTACCAGTGAACTGTTGTTAATTGCAAACATTCTGATGTGAAACAGTATAATACCTGTCCATTCTTACGAATTTAAGCAATACAGTACAATCATGTGTGAGTTTTCATATTTCAGTCTCCAACTGACGGGCCTTAAAGTGTATAGTGACCTCTTTTAAACCGGATTTCCTCAAGCCAAATTTAAGGAAGAGTTTCTAATACGACTAAAGGTTTCAACTAGCCGTTTCGCCGATTTCCAAAAAATTTCGTATCATCATACGTAACTTGATGCTTAATATATAACTTGGCGAAAGCTAAAGGTGCAAAAATTCATGTCTACGTCAAAATTTCAAATTGATGGAACTTGTAAGCAACGCACTGAAATTTAACTGCGCTACATGAAGTACGTTAACAGTATTTATACAGTTCTATTACAAATATAGTGGTGCATATAGTCAACTAAATTATAGTATATACTCGTAGTCTGTATTTATAGAATTAATTGTTGTGAAGTTAAAGATGATCGTGTGCACGAACAAAGGTGCAAACTTATCATAAAGACGCTTCCGTATATTTTCACTTCAGCCTGTTCAAACTCCCTCAGAGAAATTTTTATTCTGACTGAAGATTATTCAACCGAAAGTAACACGGCGGCGAGAAAGCTGGCAAACCAATTCTTCTCTGATGGCAGTGACATTCGTATACTTTATTTTACGACACAAACTCCTCTTCAAGATATATTCAGCTTAGAGCACAGACTTCTTTCATTACGAGAAGAAAGGATAATATCTCGCAAAGCAACCGATCGGAACCCTGATTGTTTTTATAAAGCAATGGCAAGAGATTTACTAGGCAGTATACGCTTTAGTCTAAGCGATTCAGCAAAGGGCATCGTTTTCATTGAAGATACTGTAGAATCATCAAAAGTCGTGGAGTTGAGTTTTTCAAATCTTTCAAAACCAAGATACCCGATATATCGTATTTTGAAGGACGTAAAACATCGCTTTACAAGAAATGTACCAAACAAATATAACTTCGTCCAAGATATTCGCGTATCATCATGGAGTTCGTTGTTTTCGATAGAATACAGGCGATTTAAGAAATTGTGTGAAGGTAATCTTTAGGCTTTGAAATTATTGTTTACGATAACATCTATTTGTAACATTCATTGTATATTTGTTTTAAAAAGTTTCTGACACGCAATTGTTGTGTTCTTTCGCTGATATTTGGTTGTGACGTATATGTATCCCGTGAGTGTAACACGTACAAGTAGGAAACTATTATTTACAGTAAATTGTTACTCTATCCTCATGCTTGTTAATTTTATTCATTTGGCAACGATATTAAATCAACTTAAAATCCACCACTCCATGGTGGTTATCGTAAGAAAACAGCTCTCATTACATTTATCTTATCAGGTTATGACTCTCAAAATACTTATTCTGATAATGTTTCTCTTGAAAAATCCTATTAAATTGAAATTGCATCCTATTACCTCGTTAGTCATGTAGTCAAATAGATGCGAACTGTTCAGTTGGTCAATCTTACATATTATAAATGTAGCTACCTGTCTAATACTTTGTCTTATATTAAAAGCAATACAACCATGCTTAGGGCTTACACAAAACAATTAGTTTTCTGCAGTTATTCTCTATGGTAAATTTGCATAATTATACATAGTTATTGTAAATATTGTAAAATTCAATAATACTTTGAAATAAGTAATAAATATCAAGTGATTTTTAAAACATCGAATTTACCTATAGAAAAATAACGATAGTAAATTAAACATTAATTTTGTTTTAAAGCAAATGAAAACCATTTCAGTAAGGTCAATGTGTACATTCCCCATTGCAAAGACTCCAAAAACAGTAATGTAGATTGAATATTTTTTTTTCATAAACATAAAAATATGAATTTGTTTGCAGCTATTACTATAGTGCCTTGCAAAGGTGCATATAGATGTTCAGCAAGTAAACAGTGCCTTCCGTTGGAAAAAGTATGTGATGGAATTCCTCAATGTAGTTATCAAGACGATGAAATTCTTTGTGATTATTTTTGTCCAGCTTCCTGCACATGTGTTGGTTTTTCAATAAATTGCCGATCAGGAAACCTAACATATAAAGATGTGGCAAAAATGTCTATAAGTACCCTGAGTGCTGACCTAAGTGTCAATCCGGATATACCCGATATTTTTATCAGGAGAAAACTTATTTTTCCATTTATGACTAGAATAAATTTGTCTTTTTGCGGAATAAAAGGTATAGATGAAGATGGCTTTTATAATTTACACAATCTTCAATGTCTTGATATAGGACACAACAATATTGAAATGATACCGAACAATACTTTTCGTCATTTAAATAATCTTGAGCATCTCAACCTCGAAGGCAACACTAAACTCCAAGTTATATCATCGACGGCATTTCATGGATTGAAAAAAATCAAAAGCCTACAAATCACAGGGACAAACCTGAAACGAATTTTTGCGAATACTTTCTATGGTTTGAAGTTGCAATCTGTCGACATTTCCTATAATGAAATAGAAGAAATAGAAGAATATGCCTTTAACAATACCTCTATTGATGAACTAAACTTTATTGGAAATGACATTGTCGAGTTCAACAATCTTATATTTGACAGAATAGTCTCGATGCGAAAACTTACTTCACCGGCTTTCAAATTTTGCTGTATTCGCCCATGTTTCGTGGCCGAAAGCGAATGCTATCCAACACGCGACGAATTTTCATCTTGTGAAGACCTCATGAGACATCCAATTCTTCAGGCAGTATTATGGCTGGTTGGAATAACGGCTCTTCTTGGAAACACTTGTTCAATCATATATCGAATCACATACGATCGTGAAAGACTAAAAATAGGCTACGGTATATTTGTAACGAACCTTGCAGTGGCAGACCTTTTCATGGCTATATACTTGATCACAATAGCTGTTGCAGATTCTCTTTTCCGCAACAGGTATGATAAAGAATTCTTTATTTATTGTTTACAAGAACAATGTTTATGCATCTAGACACATGTTTTCACCTAATTCGCAATGATCCAGTGATAATCCTATTTTTTGAAAACAAAAATTCAAACATTTAGCACAAAACATGACTTATTGCATTAACGTCGGATACATACTGTCTCTCTTAATATCAAAATCGCATCTTTGAACTGAAAATCCTGATGAGGTTACAACAAATTCAGCTTCTCTTGTATTTTGAATTTTTTCGACATCTTCAGAACAAAATCATAATATGAAACAAAAAAGATTACAAAAATCTTTTACTGAAAATAATCTATCTACTGTAAAACCCATGAACAACCCACTGACACAATATTTCAAATTTATGTAATATTTGATGCTTTGATTATTTTACCTGCACAACTTAAGGCTTCTATGAAGTATGATTAAATTTTGACCAGCAAGTTTGGAGATTAACAGCGCACAAGATTTTACTATATCAAGCCCCTGTGTCATTTGATCTTTTGACCCGAAACATGGACTATGCACAACCAGACATGGTGCTTATCACTTCTATGAAGTTTCTTTTAATTCTGACCAGAGGGTTTTGGAGATTTCGCGTCCACGAAATGTTACTACCTCGAGCCCCTGTGACATTGACCTTTAACCTAGTGACCATACACAACTCGGCATTGCACTTATAATTTATGTAAAGTATCATAAAATTCTGACCAGGAGTTTTTGAGATTTAGCGTCCACAAAATTTTACCGTCTCGAGCCCCTGTGACCTTGACATTTTACCTAGAGTTGGAAAAATTATACCATGCACAACTAAGCATTGTACTTATCACTTTCGTGAAGTATCATCAAATTCTGTTCAAGGTTGTTTGATACTTACTGTTTACTATAATATACTTAAATACTGTTACAGTAGTCGGAACGTAACAGTTGTCACACGGAGCGCACGATACACGCACGATGTGCGCATGATATACGCACGTTACACGTACGGTAAATACACGGTACACGATTCACAACGATACACGATATGAACGATATACACGCTGCATGCTACACGTTAGACGGAGTACTTGTTTTACGATTACTTTAAACTTTTAACAGTCTAATTAAGTTTTGATTTTTTCCACCAAATCTGTTTGGTTTGATTCTATTTTACAATTTGTTGTCCTTATACAGTTTCATTAAACCTAAAGAATAAGACAATTAATTACAGGCTTCGCACCAACACATTCAATAGCAAAATGACTTCGGAAATTAACAAATGTCCATTGTTTACCTAGGTGCGAAATAAATTACATTAAGTGTCAAATTTGAATATAAATATTGATCCTGAGGTGCGAGAAAATGGACGGAAATTAATTGCTGTCACCACCTCAGTTTGACCATCAACATAATTAATTATCTTTTCAATAAATCATTCATAGTTTTTATGTGATTCAATGGGCGATTATTTTTATAACGATTACATGGATTATCCTAAATAAGATGCAATTTGAATAAGTAAAATTTTGCTCGGACTTTTACTGATTTTGTAAAACTATCGTTGAAACGTCGATTCGTCATATAATGTTTACGTACCCAATAAATATTAAATAGCTTACCTTCTAAAGTAGTCGATGTTCTCTTTCCTGTTATAATTCCTAATGAATTTCCTTATACCTTGTCTACTGCACTTAGAATAATGCTGTGACCTCAACAGTGCACTGGCGAATACAAAATATTACAATGTGAAGTCAGCACTTTATTTCTTTTTGCGGAGATATACACGCTTAGTAAAACAATTAACGACTGAATAGAACATAAAATTGTATACCGTATAGGTCTTTCGTGCACCAGGAATCGTGTATCGTATATCGTGTATAGTATATGGTGCACGTTGCACGATGAATGATACGATATGATACACGATATACGATTGACAAAATACACGATGAGCGCACGCACGTTATACGCACGTTATACGCAAATTTTGACAACAGTTACGTTCCGACTACTGTAAGTAAACTTATCATTTCTTACACCTTATGGCATAATACGTGACAAATTGTGTTTTTTTTGCTTTGTTTTGCCACAAAGCTTCACAAAAAAGTTTATGATAGCTTTTATGAACTACATTTATATTCAAACAATTTCCTAATAAACATGCATGACAATTTTGTCTCAGACGAACAAAAGCCTCCCCCTCCCCCTTTCCCCCTCCCCCCCCCTCCCCCCCCCCCCCCCCCTTCCTAAAAACATTGAAAAAAGTTTATAAAAAGACAATTTTGTCCAAAAAAAAAAAAAAAAAAAAAAAAAAAATAAAAAATTTATAAAAAAAAAAAATAAAATAAAAAAAAAAAAAAAATTAAAAAAAAAAAAAAAAAAAAAAAAAAAAAAAAAAAACACTTACAGAGACATCTTTAAGAAGTACCATAAAACGGAGATAATACCGAATTTCTGCGTGTATCTGTAGTCATATAAATGTTTTATTTGGTCTGAAGGGTCTTTTGCTACAACTTTTATAAAGTGTATTCATAATTAAGCTTACATATGTACACTCTCATAAAAGTGTTGTATCTGTAACGAAACAAAGTCTAGTTTTAAAATGAAGCGTTATTGTACATGCCTGTTTTCTAATGACGATTTCTGCATATAAAAAAAATTTTTTGGGAGTTTTTTTTTTTTTTTTTTTTTTTTTTTTTTTTTTTTTTTTTTATTTTTTATTTTTTAAAAAAAAAAAAAAAAAAAAAAAAAAAAAAAAAAAAAAAAAAAAAAAAAAAAAAAAAAAAAAAAAAAAAATTATATTTCGTTAAAATTTGTAGGTACATTTATGTGGAAGAAAAATGGAGGAACAGTATCTGGTGTGTAACAGCCGGTGTTCTGTCAACGGTATCTTCTGAGGCCAGTGTTCTCTTTGTTTGCTTGATCACACTGGACAGACTTCTAGTTATCAAGTACCCGTTTGGCACCGTAAGATTAACACCAAAGAAAGCACAAATATATTGCATTTTCTGTTGGATTATTGCTTTCACATTAGCATTAATTCCGGTGGTGTACACGGACTATTTCCAAAAACAATTTTATTCTAGGTCTGGTGTATGTGTAGCTTTACCTTTGACAAAGGATAAACTTCCCGGTTGGGGAACCCCCCCCCCCCTTTTTTTTTTTTTTTTTTTTTTTATCTACTTTCATTCTTGTAGCGGTTGGTCAGTTTTCTATCTTCCGAGAGCTTCGTAAAGTTTCTGGAAGGATAATGAAGACTCGGATATCAAGGAAAAGAGATTTGAAAGTAGCTAGAAACTTGATTCTCGTAGCCACGACCGATTTTATGTGTTGGTTTCCTTAGGTTTAATTGGTTTGTTTTTTTTTATTTCTTCTTTTAAGGTAAGTCGGGGGGCCCCCCCAAAAAAACCGCCCCCCCCCCCACAAATTTTTCCAAATTTTTTAAACTTTCCTTGCTTGTGTGTTTGGTGTTCTTTCCCCCCCGAAAAAATTTTTTTTTTTATAAATAAAAAAAAAAAAAAAAAAAACAACCCCCCCCCGGATGTGTAATTTTTTTTTTTTTTTTTTTTCTCCGACATAAGTCCTTCAATAATATTTTTACAGCTATGGTTTTTCCACTACATTTATATTCAAACAATTTCCTAATAAACATGCATGACAATTTTGTCTCAGACGAACAGAGGCATACATTTACATGTTAACTTTTCATGAATATGAATTGATTTTCTACATTTCACATCCTTGATTGTAAATAAGTTATATTTCTATACAAAAACACTTACAGAGACATCTTTAAGAAGTACCATAAAACGGAGATAATACCGAATTTCTGCGTGTATCTGTAGTCATATAAATGTTTTATTTGGTCTTTGAAGGGTCTTTTGCTACAACTTCTTTATAAAAAGTGGTTATTCATAATTAAGCGTTTTACATATGTACACTCTGATAAATGTGTTGATATCTGTAACGAAACAAAGTCTAGTTTTAAGAAATGAAGCGTTATTGTACATGCCTGTTTTTCTAATGACGATTTCTGCATATAAAAGATACTTTTGGCGGAGTCCCTTACTTTGGTTTTTATTTTTTCCTTTATGCTAAGTGTGTTGGTTTGAATTACAATCTTGCATTGTCAAGTATTATTAATTGCACATTTACCCCCCCCCCCCCAGCTACTGTAAAGCTGCATAACAAAAATACAGCCTGTTATTTTCGTTATATCTCTTTCTAAAAACGATCTCAATTTTCATAAATGCAATAGAATCTTTCCCTGAAAAGTAAAAATTAATATGTGAAATATAAAAAAAAAGGAAAAAAAACCACAAAAGGAACACAAAATAAAAAAAAAAAAAAAAAAAAAAAAAAAACCCAAAAACAAAAAAAAAAAAAAAAAAACAAAAATATTAAAAAAAAAAAAAAAACCAAAAAAAAAAAAAAAAAAAAAAAAAAAAAAAAACCCCCCCCCCCCCCCCCCCCCCCCAAAAAAAAACCCCCCCCTTAAAACGATTGCAGTAATTATATGTATTCGAGACTTAAAATTTGTAGGTACATTTATGTGGACACCGTATTTTATAAATGAAAAATGGATTTGGAACAGTTATCTGGTGTGTAACAGCCGGTGTTCTGTCAACGGTATCTTCTGAGGCCAGTGTTCTCTTTGTTTGCTTGATCACACTGGACAGACTTCTAGTTATCAAGTACCCGTTTGGCACCGTAAGATTAACCTACCAAAAGAAACGCACAAATATATTGCATTTTCTGTTGGATTATTGCTTTCTACATTAGCATTAATTCCGGTGGTGTACACGGACTATTTCCAAAAACAATTTTATTCTAGGTCTGGTGTATGTGTAGCTTTACCTTTGACAAAGGATAAACTTCCCGGTTGGCAGTACTCAGTCTCCATTTATGTTGGTTTGAATTTCTGCATCTTCATTCTTGTAGCGGTTGGTCAGTTTTCTATCTTCCGAGAGCTTCGTAAAGTTTCTGGAAGGATAATGAAGACTCGGATATCAAGGAAAAGAGATTTGAAAGTAGCTAGAAACTTGATTCTCGTAGCCACGACCGATTTTATGTGTTGGTTTCCTATAGGATTAATGGGTATGGTTTATGTAATTACTGCTTTAACCAAATAAACGAATAGCTCGTGAAATAAATAATTTGAGACGTTTTATGCTCCTGAAGGACGGCGAATTAAAATCGCACCGTCCGTCCGTCTGTCCGTACATGGCCAGTAGACATAAGGGGGTTAGGGTTTGAGTATAACTTAGCATTGTGAGGTTGTTTCAGTTCATTCCGTCATTATAGGGTTAAAATAGTATTGTGGGGTTACAAATTCTATTGTGGGGTTTAAAAAGAAATATCAAAGGAATAACCTCACAAAGTCCGTCTGGTTTGTACGTCCGTCCGCGGATCTTACGTTATTTTAGGTATTCAATGGATATTTTAAATAATTTTTTATGTATGGAACTCAGATTGTTTCCCCCTTTGATTTGGTGGAAAAACCATAGCTGTAAAAATATTATCGACGGACTTATGTCCGTGAAATGACGAAAATCTTTCAAAACCCCCCCCCCCCCCCCCCCCCCCCCCCCCCCCCATACACCCTCCCCTGGGGGGCCCCTTCCCCCCGTTTTCCTTTTAAAAGATAATTTCAAAACATCTTTTCCGGGAAAGCCAGTACCTCATACCACAGGCATGCACGATTTCGAAACTTTGCGTCGAGATTTAAAAAAACGACTCATTTTTCAGAGGGACCCCCCGCCCCCCCCTTAACAAAATAAAAAAATCGCTCGTTCCCCCCCCCCCCCCCCCCCCCCCCCCGAAATAAATAATTTGAGACGTTTTATGCTCCTGAAGGACGGCGAATTAAAATCGCACCGTCCGTCCGTCTGTCCGTACATGGCCAGTAGACATAAGGGGGTTAGGGTTTGAGTATAACTTAGCATTGTGAGGTTGTTTCAGTTCATTCCGTCATTATAGGGTTAAATAATTATTTTGGGTTTAAAAATTTTTTTTTGGGGTTTAAAAAAAAAAAAAAAAAAAAAAAAAAAAAAAAACCCCTCTTTTTTTTTTTTCGCCCTTACATTTTCCATATCAGGACTGTAACTTTGTCATGCATTAGAGGATTTTAAATTAACTTGGCATAAATGTTAAGCATATCAAGATGACGTTTCGCGTGCAAGACCCACATCCTTACCTTAAAAGTCAAGGTCACACTTAGAGTTTGAAAATAATGGAATCCTGTACACATTGTACTACGCACACGTTCGTATCCGGATTGTAACTTTGTCATGCATTGAAGGACCTTAAAATAATTTGGCATAAATATTAAAAAAATCAAGACGACGTTTCGCGTGCAAGACCCACGTCCCTTACTCAAAGGTCTAGGTCACACTTATAGTTTGAAGGTAATGGAGACCTGTATACATTGTATATTCACACATTCGTGTCCGGACTGTAGTTGTGTCATTCATCGATGATTTAAAATATCTTGGCACAAATGTCAAGCACACCAAGACGACGTGTCACGTTGAAGACCCACGTCCCTACTACAGAGGTCAAGGTCACACTTAGAGTTTGAAGGTTATTGATCCATATATATATGCACTTATTCGTGTCCGGACTGCAACTTTGTCATGCATTGATTGATTTTAAAATAATTACTTGACATTAATGGTCAACACATCGAGCCGACGTGTCGCATGCCAGACCCACGTGCCTTCCTCAAAGGTCATGGTCTCACTAAAATTTTAGAAGTAATTGAATCCTGTATATATGAATATGACCGTAACTTTGTCATGCATTGGTAGATTTTAAAATAACTTGGCACAAATATTCAGCACATCACATCAAGACAATGTGTTGCGTGCAAGAACCACTTCAAAGGTCAAGGTCACACGTAGAGTAAAGGAATACTGTATGCATGGTTACTCTGTCATGCATGCAAGGATTTTAGAATTACATAGCACAATTGTTGAGCACATAGATAGGACACAGACTGTGAGACACCTTGTCACATGTGAGGGACAGCTCTTGCTTTATATCTGAAAAGAAAATCTCAAAAATTAAGAATTACCGAACAGTATACAAGAAAGAATTATTTGTAAATATTCAATTACAATTATAACAATCTAACATAATTTAGGTAATCAAGTGTTCAGTATACACTGTAGAGTTACAGAAACAAGACATTAAGTCTTTACATTTCAACAACTAATGAGTCTGCCCAAATGATCGTGGTGTATGAATACAAAGTTGAAAATACAAAAAAAAAAAATAAATAAAAAAAATAAAAAATAAAAAAAGGTTAAACGGATAAAAATCAAAGCAAAATGCAAGTTTAATAAAGATACATTGTAAGTAAACAGAAGAAAAAATTGAAACAAAAATTGGGTTTAGGTGGGATTTTAACTCCACTTGTACGATTAGAGAGCCACTTGACCACTACACCACGGTGACAGACTAGAATGGTAAATGCATAAAGAAGCTTATTGTACACTGTATTCAAATTAAAGGCAACTGAAGGGTATTCAGTTGGACTTGCTTCGTTATTGGCTGAATACCTTAATACAAATGTAACATAAAACTGCGAATTAATTGTTTGTTGTTTTCAATTAGCTCTTATTCAAATATGTTACAAATTATCGAAGGTCAATTTTCCCGTGGCACATTTCAACTGTAAAGGAGCTTATACACTTGCACTACCAAATGCAAGTAACAGCAATAAATATGAAGTTTTTATTCTTTAAAATATATTATGTTAAAGCAACGTTGCTACGAATCCAATATCATTTTGAATGGTTTATTTTCTCGTAACACTAATATTGTCCAGGGAGGAATTTATCCTTCTTTGTATAATATTTATCTTTTGGCTGTTTAATTGAAGATACATGCTATAATTAAAGCGCAGTATTTTTCAATGATATTACAAAAATGAAACTACGCTTTCTGACAACACTTTTTGAAGAAAAGCAATTCTATATTAGTTCAATCAGACACTTTATTCTTGATTTGAAATAAGCATGTTAATATATCTATTGATATCTATTGATATTATATATCAAAGATATTGACTATTATGTTACCTAAGTCTCGTTTAAAGGGGTGATGGCATTGAGTGGATATCCTATTAGTGGAGACGTTT
The DNA here is from genome assembly GCA_022818135.1 of Saxidomus purpurata. Lineage (NCBI taxonomy): Eukaryota > Metazoa > Mollusca > Bivalvia > Venerida > Veneridae > Saxidomus > Saxidomus purpurata. The sequence goes on from JAFMSR010000004.1 coordinate 33,074,694, forward strand.
ATGCCTGGACAGCAGTCTTTGTATTACCTTTTAATTCGGCTCTGAATCCCATTCTTTACACACTCTCCGCCATAGTTGGAAAAGAGGTAAATTTAATCTTCTCGGTCATATCTGAACGTAGAAATTTATTGATGGCTTGACTAAATGGTGTCTTTATTTATAAATTTAGAAATATAACTGCGTATTGTGACAAAATAGTGTCAACGGTTGGTATAGATAATAGTCGAAGGGTAAAGAGGTCTCGTTCATGATACAAGGCACAATAACTTTGTTATAAAATAACTGTTAAATGTAATTAGTCTACATAAGTACTATGTAAAACATGTAATTCATATCAGACATATAAATATAATTCGCTATTTTGGACCTTGTCGTGACCATAACATTATTGAATATGGGTGAATCGGTATAAAATCATAAACCGTGACAATGCTAACATTCGGTATGTTACAATGTAATATAGTTAACACGGTTGACTTTATAATTAAAATTTAACGAAACCAGCAGAAATGATTACAAGCGTAGTGGTATGAAAAGTGAAGTCAAGATCGGTGGGTTTCAAGTTCGAATCGCAGTCTAATTATTTTTGGGAGGTATTTTATGAAAAAAATCGTAAAAATCTTTAACAATTTTCACGTGATTTTAAGTGAGTTGAATTTATTATTAAAAAGCCTTTAAACATTTGTCTTAGGTCATAAACATATGCAATACGTATATTCAAAACTATGGCAGTACAGCTTACTGACGTTGATCACAAAAGCGTTAAAATCGTCAAAAATGTATTAAAGCCAGGGATGGGTACAATTACAATTATAATTTAATTAATTATGATTAATTACACTTTTTCGAATAAATGAAAATAATTATTAATTATGCGAACACTCAGTTATTTTAATTTTTAGTAATTAAATACACAGAAAAATTCGACATGTAATTGTCAATTAAATTTAATTAATCTCAACTATTTGTTCAATGGATTGAGCATTGACACTTGATCTCAAATAGACACAAATGCTTCATTCTTCACATTTATTGATAATCTTTTAAGAGGTGATAATTGATAATACACCTTTCACTGATTTCAGTATCTACAGATATAGCCTTAAGGTTCATAAATGACACAGAAGAGTTTTGTTGATTGATTAATGTTTAATCAGAAATTGTAAAAAATGTAACTTGCCTTTAGAAAGTAAACACTTTTCTGACAATTTTGTATGATTAAGGGTTCACACTGCATTCGCTCAACTTGCAACTTTGGTATGAAGAAGTTTCAACATTCTGAACATACAGTTTAATACATTGAAACAAATAAGATGAACTTTCGTTTTACCAAACGATACAACAGATAATTTTAAGACAAAATGTCGCCATTGTTCTGTGGAATGCAAAGGCAGACTTTTTTCAATTGCAGGCACAGTTTTTCGTCCTGATCGCTGTAATATGAGTAACAAAAGTTTTGAAGATCACATGTTTGTTAAATATAACAAGACCTTATGAACAATTTTCTGTGAGACTGATGTTTGTGTAGTTCAGAACGCAGACTGATGAGAATGACCCGAGTTTGATTTAAAGTTTTGATGTTGAAAATAAATGTTCTAGATCTAGTGTCTTTCTTGTAACTATGTTATTAAAGCAATTTTATTTGAAAATAATTAATTTTAATTAATTAGCTCAAAATAATTGTAATTAATTAATTACAAACTGAAAATTCATGTAATGGTAATTGTAATTTAGCTGGGAAGTTTTCAATTTAATTGTAATTAATTAATTACTTTTTTAAATAATGGTACCCATCCCTGATTAAAGCTTTGTGGAATTGCTAGTTTGCCTTTGATTTATTACAGTACAATTCAATGATGGTGTGGTATGATAAATCTAGATCTATTAGATCTACTTAGTTTAAAAAGAAAGAAAATAGATCTACTTAGTTTAAAAAAAATAAATATTGACTCGAAAGAAAGACTCGAGCTGAAACCCCCTCTATTGACTATAAAATGCAAATCTGCCAACGCTAAGCCCCAAACCACTGAGCTTTTGCTCTTTTTTGTTACACAAAAGGCACTTAGATCTAGGGTCATGACACCTTACAGTAATGTTGATCTTGATCTTACGTTTTGCATTGAGGTATTGTTTGTAGTTCCGTCAATGATAGAGTTAATGCCCTTGAATATGTTAGACATTTTATCTTCTGTCAAACACTCCTCATAAAGTATTTTACCTTATGCTATTAAACATTGTTGTTATGTCAACCAAGATTATAAGTTATGCGAGTGTTTGCCCAGTGTCGGCAGAGCAATGATCCAAAAAGGGGACATCAGTGTTGTATTGACCCATCTCTTTCGTTACCTGCTAAAGCAACACCAGCATTGAAATAAATTCTTGGTCCAAAGATTGTTTTTAACTGCATTGTTTGAGGCTCTTTTATTCGATACACCAAGCGCAATCCTCTAATCATTTTTCGATGAAATACATGCAAATGATAAGAAATCGCTGTCGTCAAGCAACATGTATAATGTGATAGTTACATTGTAGCTTTAAAATACAATTGAAACAGTTTGCATGGCCGTTTCCCTCACAAGCAACTGCGTTATAACACCAAATAACCTATCGTTGTTTTCTGGAGTTTTATACGATTTGTCTAAAAAATCACAATCTTTGGCCAAAACCGACCCAGTATTGTAGTCAGGTCAAACAAAGCTCCATATATTTTCAAATTTTATCAGGTACAATGTACCAGTATGCATGGGAGATGTGCTTGGGTCTTGGCAAGTTCACGAGGGAAGAAATACCACGGTCGGTCGGGACTTTAAGCCATCTAAAGAACAACAACAGTTTGCAATAGATAAAAGCTGGTGTGATTTTAGCAAGTTATGCAATTAATTAACTTAAGAGAGAAACAAACGATAAAAGTACCACATTAAATGGAAAAATTCATAAAACTAGACAGATTTTTAACAGTTGAAGAAAATGAACCAGTAAATTGTGTCTCATGTAAAGTCATAAATAGCTTATACATGTACATGATTATTTTATTAGATGTTTTATTTGATAGTACATGTACGTCTTATGCTTGGCATACAGATTTTATTTTAAACCTCCTCATGCATGTTTTTCAGTATGTTTTGATATAAAGAAAACCTCGATACTAAAAAAATCATTTTGTTGAGTTCTGTGGTCATTTATGTCTTATATACATACTAAATGATAAACTTACAACTAAATTCTACAAAGTATTATTGAGCCGTATAAACTTAAAATAGCTGGTAAACATGCCATTTTAGGTAACTTCGACGACCCGGCTTTACCGACTCTCAAACGTGGTCCCTTTCTTATTTGGTTAGGGCAAGATTGAATATAAGTCGCATGATGCATGTTATAAAATAATTAAATGAAGACTTAGTAAATGAGTTTTTATCTTCTATAAATATAGAAATTTAATCCAGACGTCGAAGAACAAGACAGAATTGAAATACGACAAGGTAATACGCTTTCCTTATCTTTGTTCTAACTCTAATATGTACGTTCTAAAATTAGTTCACCTGTTACAATCAATGTTTTGAACAGCGATTGTCCATCTTTCCCTGATTTAAAATTAAATTTTTATTGTTTGAAAGAATGTTTGGTTTGTAGCATCTCTTTTCCTCAACCTATTGTTTATTACATGTGCATACATCATTTTTAAGATGTGTTCATTGAAGCCAGGAACAGATATAAAATTAGAAAATTGTTTTCGTTGGAATAATAATATACAATTAATTTACAACATGTATACATTATTTTCTAATTAGTATTAAGATGTTAAGCACGATTGCAATCGTGCTCAACATCTTAATACTAATTAGAAAATTTTGCTTATTGGTAACCATTAAATGAGTGACACATTTGTCTTAAGCAATATGAAGAAGACAAACAAGAAAAACCGAATGTTGTTTATGCCCGACGCAGTTTATAAAGGCATGTTGCAAGCGGCGACACGAATTGGAAAATCTAAATGTTTTATCGCAGGGAAATAAGACTTCTGTTACCATGATTTTCTTCAAAATGATTTATCACATATTAGAAAACAAACCATCAGTCCCGTCCCTCATATGTATAGCCTACATCCTTTAACAAAACAATGTCTAAAGTATGACTGTTTGCAGCATAATAATAAATCAAGAAAATATAGTAGTTGGTAAAATTTTCCTTTATTCTAGTTATTTTGTGTACATATTGTGTGATCTTATTTGCCGACACATCAACAACTCTGACCAGTTCAATTATTTGAATACTCATTTTGAGTAAACAACATTTATTCTTTAGAAATTGGGAATGCAATTTTGCGATACGAAGGATTACAGCAATCAGTGAGAACGAAATCTGGCGTAAAAGAAGGTAAAAGTGTGCAAGATATGATGACTGATGATGATCGACTATCCGCCAATACTGTTATCGTGGCAAGCCTGTTGCTTTCAAGGTATCTGAGTCTGCTACATGAAGCATCGGTCGGCTTAGATCGGCTATCTCCAGATTCAACCTTTATAATAATAAAGAGTAAAAAGGTAATAATACGTTGCGCTGAAACGCAAACTAGAAATGATAGTCGAATCGTCGGTATCATCTATTCTAATTACATGTATATTCGAAAGTCGATAACTTGTCCTATGCTAGTAATATGCTACATTATTTAGTTTATACTAATTTTATTTAGCTCGATTGTGAAGAAAGCTTGTAGCTTGTCGAGTCACTCTGGAGTCCGCTTCCTCGAACAACCAGTACTGGTGTCATATGATACATAATTTAATGTTTATGTTTCTATTAGCAGATTAAGTTTTTCATCCAGCAGGGATTCACTATATTCATACCCTCCAAAACTTGCCAGAGCAATAAAGCATATACTATATCTCTATTAAATGGTTTACAATTTAAAAAAGTTAACAATTAAAATGAGAGCTTTGTAGCAACAAATGTTAAGTACATATCTTAAATAACACAGAAACATTCGAATACTTGTACAAAAGTTACTATTAAATAAACACGTATTTGTATCTATTTTCCATTTTTCAATTATTCATTGAAGTTCTAATTATAACACATTGCGCCATTATAATGCCACTCCATCCGTTTATTTGTTCTATTTGATTTTTATTGCACATATTTGGTTACTCTAAATGGATCCAGTTGACAGTATATAATTAAGCTCACTGAAACGATCAAAAGTGATATTTTCTTTTACACTGGTAAACAAAGCACTTACGGAAACATTCCTATATTTTGAGCTTCTTATAATCATGACACGCTTTTATATAAATTATCTGAGACATATCTTTTTTTTCTGAATATGAGTTTTGTTCTACAGAAACAGAAGATCTGCATCGTGTTAGATTCGACAAAATCAATCGCAGATGATAAGACAAAACAACATGATGAAATGTATCAGTTTGGGATAATTCTTCGACGTCTTCTAACAATGACGAAATAAATATTGTAGCCATGTTTTGAAGAAAATTATATAATTTTCTTGAATTGCCCCGATACTGCATTCAATACGACCATGCTGAACAGAATGTTTCTTCAAGATAATACAACACTTTATAGGATTTTGAATAGGGTAGCTTCCTGAGTAAAGTGATAAATCATTGCATTCACCGAGTATATGATAACTCTTTCAAATGTAGATTTGTATAACAAACGCAAACACAATATTATCTTAATCGATATGTATGTTTTGTTTAGTAATTTGTCAGATTGCTATAACTATTTACCTAAACGCATTTTTTACTGAATTGGAAAATGAAAAAGAGGTCTAAAACTAACGTTTAAACAATATGGCGTTTTACCCGAGTTTTATACATGTGATTGTTTGCACGCTAAATGGACATAGAATGTAACATAGTTCAGATTTAAATGACGCTCACCTAAATATAAACTGCAAATTATTCTACGTAATGTTGTTGAAACAAGTGTCACAATTATAAGTTCGCCTCTTTTCTTTTCAAATTTCTAGAACATTTGCGAGCTGAATAAGAGCCTGTACAAAACTGTTAGATAGACTTGACTATAGGCATGACTATTACAATGTACCAACAAAAAATAATGCAAATGTTAAAAAAGCAGCGTTCGTTTTTAATTTTCTGTTCAGCAATATATCTAATAGTAATAAATATCTTCCGATCAACAAAAACAGGTTATAACAATACGTGTTACAAATTAAGTCAAATGTGTTCTTTTCACACGTGTTCATGAGTGCACACTAAAAACGAGCAAACATTTTTAAGTATGTATGTACATAACATGACCGCTAACGCAAACAAAACTTGTATTGGCAAATGCTATTTTGGCAGATGACGCTGATGCAGTAACCGTAGTCTGATGCAGACTTTAATATGTTTGTTGGTAACCGATTTGTTAATGTTATATTTTTATTATAAGTATATCGGTATTTTTTTTGTTACTAGTCAGGGCCGAACCTAGGAATTATTCTAAGGTGAAACAGCTTTTACACCTGAAAGGCGCAGATTTAAGAGACAGATGCAAATACAAGCGAATTTGAGTACCAGACCGTAGCTCTTTACGAACAGTTACTTGGTTCTTTTACATGACAAGTGTATAGCACCGATACACGCGAGACAACCTCTGGGTTTTTAACCAGTTCTCGACAACCACGCCACCCACGTGATCTGTTTTTCCTGCATAATTATAGTTAATTTAAGTTATGTGGTGCTTTTTCATATATTAATGAGATATCGTATTTCGTATGTTACTATTTTGAAGTTTGAATAAGCTATATTTTTAAATTCTGAACGAGAGTCAGAGTGTTGGTTTTGTTCTTGCTTACAACTGTTCGTTGTCGTCCATATAGTAAAATAAGAAGTATTTGTGTTTATTTTTGTGATGCTATTTTTGTAATGATTTCTATACCTGAGTTCATTAAGATAGCCGGAAGTTTCTGCGATATTCCATTTTTTAATATAAACTCATAGCACATAATCTCATACGTTTAACAACATCTCAAAGTATTCGAAACTTTTGGGAACTATCTGTTATTTGGATCTTCATATGACTAGGTTATCCGCAGAAGAAAGAAATGTATGTGTATTTGATTTCCCGAGTCTGCTGAGAAAACCTACCACAGACGAATTATATATATCAACATTTCAATATTTTTGTAATATCAGTTGTAACTCTGAAAACAAGTACTAATCAAACATATAATTACAGTAGAATGTAGCAGTAACAAAAGTGAGTAATTATTGAATGTCTTAGCTAGGCTGCTCGGAAAGCCATCTCTGAACTAACAACTACTGGAAATAAACTATAATTAAAGAATATAAAAAGTAAAATGAAAACGTTTTAACCAGAGAAAGGCATTATATGTGTATTAATATTAATGTATCTTAATAGTTCAAGTAACACCGTTTTCATTTTCATGTTTTCAAATATAATGCAGTAAATATGTTGTATTTTACGTACTAATTTTAAATTTATTTTCAGGAGATATATTGCAAAAGTTGTTTTAACTAACTTCTCAATCCTGTATATGTATTTGACTCTTGAATGTATGTGACACTGTATGATATGACAAAGTTGATATCAATGCTATTGAAACCAAAATGAAAATGATGGATTTCTAAACCATGAAATGAAATAGAATTTCTATTAATGTATTCAAAAGCTAATTACAACACACACACACGCACGCACGCACGCACGCACACACACACACACACACGCACACACACGCGGCATACAAAAGCAACGAATGAAGGCCCGTCTTATCAAAAATCGTAACTTACGAGATTTTTGCGAGACCCATTTCTCGTAAGTCTGAAGATACAAGAATATTTACGATTCTCTTAAAGTGTCTTATGAAAGCCCTCGTAAGTCCGTAGATCGCATTTCTCGTCACTTTCTCGTTACTACATTGATAAGACGGGCCCCTTGATCATAGTTCTTTTGAAAAACAAATGTCACGTTTTTATCGTAGCAAGTTTGCCGCTCTTTCCTATAATAAGTTATTACATGTACATAAACTTACAAATAATGGGAAATTTACATAATCTGTTTACTTAATTATTGTTTTCTTTTCTTTCCGTTTATCATTGTTATTTTTATTACCGCTTTTAGTACGGGAAGGGTTTTATTTATCAAACAAGTTTTTTTCATTGACATTTTGAGATATGCTTATTTTTACCCGGTGTAATTTGTTTCTTAATTCAATTGATTGTTTATTTGTATTAATTTTATCATTATTTCTTTTTATATTTGTTTCGTATTTTAGATTACGTTATTTGCATTCTATTATCGTTTAACGCTACAAAAGCAACAGTAATGAAAATATAAGAAGTTGTGTGCAAAATCATGCAAGAAATTTAGTTTTCAAATAGATTTTAAGATAAGTCGCTTTAATCGAACTAACTCAAGCAGAAATAAAATAAATCTAAATCAGTATATAAATTGATGTAAGCTTGTTTTTTTAGCCCGCTATCAAGGTAACACTTGTTAAGACGAGAAATGTGCCTTTGATCAATGTACTTTCTTAAATTTTGGTTGAGTCACAGCTCGAACTGGCTCAAATATAGCGCGTTAAATGTTGTTATAAGTTATTTTACCAATACTAAAAGGAGGCGAAAATCAAGGAAAATTGATCACAACCTCTTGAAAGCCATATTCTCCCGAAATATATACATGTCATAGAAATCAACTACTCTGCTTAAATAATTGTATTATTACTGTCATGAGAACTACATCAAAAGATAAAATATATTAAGGGAGGGGGGTGGGGGGGGGGGTTGTCACTACTGAAATTCAAAATATTAAGAAATGTTATTGACCCTGTTTTTTATGGAGACTAACATATTCCTAGTTAATTTCTGGAAAAATAATGATGGGTCAATGATTTAACTTTTCGCAATATTAATCTTTAGTGATACACTATCAGATCAAGGTGCTAAATGCAGAAATAGCTAGAATTTTGGTATTGTAAGTGTTTATGTATGCTGTGAATTTTTCAGAATGGGTATCAATTTTTAATCTTTTCTAATGTATTATATCATACTTAAGGATGAAAAATTAGAGATAATAGTATTCCTACTATCATCTGAAAAAAGATTACGCTCCTTATTATTACCCCACCCATTTTAATTAAGTTCATTTTTTCAAATTTTGATAAATGAATATATTCATGATGAAGGAATAACAAGGTTTTTCAGATATTTTGCCTGCAGTTTGATTAATACCTTTGTGTTAGAATAAAAAAATAAAAAATAGGGGTCAATGTTCATATAAGAAAGAAATTCAATAATAACTGACAAAAAATATGCTTTATAAATTTCGACGAGCTTTGAGATATGACGGCATAGGTCTATAACAAGAACTGTAAAAAGAACTACATGTAGTAACCAATTTATTTTTATATCATAACAATTTTTCTTGTAGTAAAGTTTGTATTAAGTAAATATCTTAAACGGTTTTTGAGAAACGACTATTTTTGTACCGCTACCCCATTTTGGCATATGGCAAAATTTGTCAATTTAGTCATAAAATATGAGGTCAAAATATTTTTTCTCAAAAATGTTCAATTTTTTTGCATTGAAATATTCCTATTGTACCAAAGTTTACTACTGCATAATTTTTTTCCGCAGTTAAATCATCATTTTTTAAATGTAACAAATGAAAATTTCCGGAAGTGCAAAAATCCAAAACCTCACCAGTGACTCCCCTTAAGTATCCCCTATACAACATCCAACCTAACAACCATACTTATACACAGCAGAATGACTTCTACAACTTTGCGAAATAGTAGAGAATAAGGTGCACACTTTACCTTATCAATAACATATTACAAAATGAAATGCATATTAACAGACAAAGATACATTAAAAAGAAACTATGCTATCAAATAGGATGGCGGCTGCAATTAAATGTAGATGTACCCCAGCCACACGATTCATTTTACTGACAGAGTGAATCTAAACATATCCTGTAATCTATATTTGTATCGAGATTTGTAAAAATATTATGCCCATTAGTATTTATTCAATGTGTAGTGTTTAATTGATAAAACACTATTCAAATTATAATGCGGACAAGGCTATCTGACCAAATTCTAGCAATTCAAAGGGTTGAGCACAAGCACAGTGACCCATTAAGCCCGTCGTTTTTTGTGCTATTTCTTTAAAGAACACTTTTGTATAATCCATACACAAGATATTAATCAAAGCGCTGAAGACGCTGGATTTGTTTGTGTATTTAAAATATTTGTCCTTTATTTTGTTGCCGGCTATTTCAGTCTGTAATCATCATGAGTGAAGGCTATACCAGTTGGTAATAAGATATGAACAGAATGCAACAGTTATAAATCGTATTTTGGATCGAATTGTCTCTGTTTCTATTCCCGGTACACATAGAAGCAGGGATTTTCACTGTACTGAAAAAAATGTTTTCACCTACAGTTCTACTGTCTAACATCAGACACCGATCGAGCAGCTAGTTAGTAGTTACGGCGCTTCGATAACACAAACGAGCAGGCAATAGCACCGATCAATAAGGGGATCAATTTATTGTGCGGACCGAGAAAGTAATAATGCGTATCTATAATGACACAATACACATTTATTGAACGAATATGGTTGAGACCAGGAAGTAACGATGTTCAAATGTTTTTCTGCAGTCATTGATATGTATTTTAACAAAATAGCTCATTCGATGCGTTTCAAGATAACGAGGCCTACGGTCGAATATAGGGTAAATTGCCTTCTTCTTAAACAGTCACCACAAATAAAATATAACAACGACATTAACGTATCCTAACACTTTTTTAACACTAGAGTTTTCTGCATAAACTCTAATACATGTAGGAACGCAGACTAGCTCGCGCTAGGTCCGCAAAATAAACACATCGGCAATACGAAAAGGTATAATTACGCCCCTTGCCGCGCATTGAATAAAATTTATGAATGTATGAATATAATCGTAAAAAGAGCATGTGTAAACATGCGCGTAAATATTCCTGGCTGTTCAAAATATTTCATTCTTTAAAATGACGATCAGGGTTAGACATTTTGTTGTCACAGAAAGTCCAAAACATATGTTTTCTTTCCTCACAAGGTTTAAGAAATGACCGGCGGGTTAAGAAATCATCTATTTCTATAGGGTGTATATATATAGTAAATGGTCCCTTATTTTTACGCATCATTGTAAAATGAAACACATCCGCGGTTCTTATTCGAAAACAGTTTACTTTAGTTATATTTACAAAATTTAGCTGATGCTGCATGAGTTTATAACATTATATATTTAAACAATACAACTTTCATTTCTGCAATTGTCATATAGTTTCAAATGAAGACTCTTAATTTGGGATTTCAGTTCTATCCCAGTAGGGTGACCTATTCATTTTTCAATTTGTTTTTCCTTACAAGAAAATATTTTTATTACGACTTTTATAATGCATTTAATTTTTAAAGCATATTTTATGAATATCGTGAATGTGGAAATTTGGCTATGCTTAACCACATGGATTAAGGATAAAAGATATACCAAACTAACCGAGGTACATGTAGTATCATTTTCGTCACTGACACGATATGTTTGAAACTGGTGTGCCGATCTTTGCCACGTGTTCATGACTTCTCGTCTCTATTGTCCAACTTTGACAGCACGTTGTGGACTGAATGTCTGAACTGTCATCACAGTAATTCGAACAAAGAATAACATACTTAATCAGAGCTGAAAAAATCTTTCCCGTTTCGGATGAAATATTTCCTCCAAAGACTGTCACCTCAACCACGAATACTTCACTTCACTGTCGTTATTTGTTTACTTTGAAACAGATACGAACCCCTTTAATGCTAACTTTGATTGGGAATTAAAATTGTCTTTTCAAAACGGTATAACTAAACTAACATTTATTCATAATTAGAAAAATATTAGAATTTCATCATTTTCAAATCGATTTACAACTATTCAATGTTCGTGACGCTGACGTAGATGCGAATAAAATGTTCGTGGACATTGAACACACGTGCAACATGTGTTGTAGGTTCACTAGCCTCAAGTCGACCCAAAACAATCAAACGTTGCGCAAATTAACTTCTGGTTTTATTAGTTTAAATGAAGGTAGTGTAACGTAAATGATGGATATGTCTTTTCAGCATTTGGCATTTAAAATGACGCTTGTTGTTGAGAATACGGCCATGGAAACCAACTTCTCTTATTAATCATAATGATTACGAGCAACTATGGACAAGCTTAATTAGCATTTTTATGACTACCTTATCCCAGGTCTATGTTCAGAATTATTGACCAACAAATCAACACAGAAGCTCTTTGCTGTGCAATTTAAGATAATCTTTTTCTATTTTTTCTGTACTGTTGCTATGAAAGGTTTGTAATTATTTGATTTCATTTGATTTCGAAATAATAGCTGTATAATACCAGGTATGTAAATGTAAAACTAAACCTGATCAGTCACTACATGTAATTTCAAATCTGCTGTTACCTCTTTACTTGACTATATTCAGTTCTAACGATTTTGTTTATATTGCTCCTCGGGAGCCATTTTCATTAATAGTCTACATCACAGTCAATAATAACAATATTATGTCCTTCTTTTGTCATGGGTAAATCTTATGATGCAACTTGAAGTAATATGTATATGTTACCTTCCATAAATTAAAGTTGGTTAATCAACATTTACCTAGTACATGTGCTTGTAAACATCATACCGAATGCAATTTTGTGAGACAATCTCTTTTTATCGCTTCTCCACTCACGGTTTATTTGTTTATTTAGTAACCATCTAAATATTTTTTTTAAATTTTAATTTACATCATTTTTCATAGTTATTGAATAATTTAATAGAGTTATGCTAAAAACCGATTTCAGTTGAGGCAGGCTCCTTTGATATGCGATTTTAATGTCTAACATTATTTGTATCTCAAAACATACGAGTCATCAGAATTGTTTAACTTTTAAGATCTGAGCAGCAAGCTTTATTATTAAACACCATCTATTGTCCGTTTGATTTCTTGTCAAACTTTGCCATAATTTCTTTTCTTTATCGAACATTTTTAAAAGATTCTGGAGAGTTTTTCTGAGGTGTTATCTATAAAGCATCTACTAATTATATTACAGGAATGTAAATATAAAGTATGGCAAATATACTATGGTAACATCCACCTCCAGCCCCTCAACCACCCCCGCTACCCTCCCCCGGCACTGTTTTGATATTGCAGACTAATTGGGCAAATTAAAAACATTCTAATGCACTTAATATACAATGCAACTGAAATTGACCAAATTGATTACTATTTTCTTTATCAGTATTTAAAGTCCTTTTTAGATGTCTTACTCAGAACTATATTAAAAGTTAAAGAACGAGTGCTTTGGAAATGTTTTAAGGGAAAATGAATTGTTTGAATTACAAATGTACGTGTACAATTAAAAGGATTTCAATTTGCTTACAGTGTCTTTTGTTTGAAGTATTCTCAGGATTGCATATCAATGTTAAAGCGCACAACACTATAGAAGTTTTACGCATTTTTGAACATCTACACAAAATGTACAGGAAAATAAATAACTACAATGTAAATGTTATACTGAAGCACCTTTTTGAAGAAACCAACCCTTATATATCAGGACACAACTTACAAAAGAGATAAGTTATGGACTGACTTGATTTGGGACAACTTTTATGGTAAACTTGTTTGCACAATATTATCAAAATAATTATAAAGATAACAATCTTAAGTGTTTGAAGACCTTTAATATTTCAGAACAAGAGTTTATTTTGTAAAGAAAACTACATTAGTTGCTTAACTAATTGTTCCGTGGTATTTTTATTTTTCTTATTTCCGTCAATGCAAAAGAAGGAACTCGTGGAAAAATAAAACACGTCATACAAACATCGATATACAAGATACATTAATGAACAAGACTGAACTCTCGCATGTTAAGTTCGTGAATGTATGATTGTGATGAGCATCTGTTAGTGTTAAATGATATTTAATTCTAATTTATCACAGCAAAAGTTTTTTTTTTACCACAGCTCTTACATGTATGACAAATGTCACGCGAAAAATGGCGTTTGGACATTATCATTTAGTAGAAATCATTCAAAATAATCCTTACAAAGCATATTCGTCACCTTCTTAAAATGTAAATTCAATCATAAGAACTGCTAACCAATGTATTTTCCTGCACAGAAATATAATTTTTGTTGAAATGCCAAAAACCTATTGCTATGGCAACAGCAATACGAAACAATTCTTATTTCTAATTTTTGGTGGTAATGATTTGCAGAAAGATCACCGAACCACAGGGGTTCGACGCATGTCATGTTATATCGTGGCTTGATTATGTATGCTATAAGAAGGGATTTAACTTACAATAAATCTGTATTGTATAATCTGATAAAACGCTTATTTTTAAAACAGAATTTGAACAATGAATGAAGGTTCAGCAACTGAAATGGATCCACACACCACAAATGGCATCAGTTAGAAGTTCTCAATAACTTACTGACAGTCAGTGTGTGTGGAACAAAACATGAGGGATTGATCTTAATAATAACGTTTGTCAGTGGCACATTCCATGATATTGACAGTAATAAGAGATTAAACAGTGTTTAAACTGTTGACAGCGTTTGCGTGTGTTTGTTTGTCAGGGTCTCACGACAGTTTCATCCGTTTGTCAGTCATTCGTACAGGCGGTCAGTTATCTTTTCCATCATTCCTGAGAAGAACCAGTGCTAGAATCCTATCCTTCGTTTAAAACTGCTTACTTTCTCACATGGTCGGTAGCAGAGCTCCACACAAAGAGCCCATTCGAAGAGAGGTTACAGTGAAATTAACAGTCGGCCACGGAGGCGGTCTAATATTTAAAAAAAAATATGTGCTTATATATTTGACCGGTATTGTATCTTCAATATCAAATGTTGTACTTAAACATAACCCGAATCATGCTATTTTTCATAGTTCATTTTTTTCGACGAGCGAAGTGGAATATCCACCCTCCCTCATCCATCCCCATTTGCATTTTTACGCTTGAAAAATTATCTTGTGCAAACCTCTGCATTTCCATTTAAATATATGTTCGTATCAAAGTATGTTATTGTTTTATATTTCGCATCCAGAGAGAGTTAAACACATATACGGACGTTTAAACTCTGCCATGAATAAAGTTACTGTAGATATAGGTTACAGGTCTACACTACATGAATATGCTTATTACCTGAGCAAGTCGATCTACATGCAGTAAAAATATATCCTATTTCAGTCAATGCTTGACCAGTGTTGACTTCTAGATCATGCAGGTCTCTTCGCAGGAAATTCACTTAACAGTTCTATAAAATAGTGATATTGTTTAACTATATGTACAAACAGAAAAACTAAATAAATTGGTAAATTGCTAAATGCGAAATTGTACTAGCTTTAATACGTGATGTTTTGGTGAAGTTTGGCGTAACGACTCAACATGCTAAATGTGTTTTTTAAAGTATTTGCCTGACATTGTGCGCAGGCACCAATGAGTGAACAGTATGATATAAAAGTATTGCTTTATCAGGGATTCTTACATGACTCACGATCCTATCTATATACAAAGAGTAGAACAATTATGTTTTATTTTGCCATAAATATTTCTTTATATTTAAATTACTATATTTATTAATGCAAGCAGCACTGTAATGTATGTTCATTTGACCAACGTTACGGAAAAAGAGCTTCCAGACACGTGTTGCACTATAGAAATAAAAGTTGACTGAGAACATAGTTTTTTTTTATAAATGTCTCAACAACATTTTTGTCACTGTCTTAAAATGCAAATTATTTTTAAAGATCATAGTCACTTCTCTTTCTACAAATAGACATCTGTTTTGTTTCAATTTGCAATTTGTTACAGGATTCTTAATGACTGTGATAATGGCAAGCGCCCATCGAAACATTTCTTTTTAGGTTTTTTTTTCTTTGATGGTATATTTTAGTTACGCCGTCCCTTTAATCTATCAATCATTTGAAGGAGGATGCATCCTTTGGTGACAGCCGGAACAATCTTTTACACTACAACCAATACAATGGCAACATCTGGAAGAGGCAAACAGATAGCTGCGCGCTCTCGACTGACAATATTGCTCATGCTTTACCTATCTGTATCAGTTATTGCATATTATTATAGCTGACGATTCCATAGCTACAGATCTGAATATTATCTTGAATAGGAATAATGTTATACTGACAGTTGCTTATCCAGCATTAAAGCATGACAGAACAAAACTTGTTGATACGTTTGTGGACTCTACTTATACTGTTGGAATACACATTTTTACACGGTTTGTTGTTTTTAACCAAACGTTTTTTTTTTTAATTTTAAAAAGTGTTTTCTTTACTAGCACCATTCTCTATTCATGATGTTTAAGTGGAGGAGGGATTAATATCTTATGTCGATTTGATTATCCTTTGATATAACTTTACGTTATTCATGTAGCTTTAAGTTATTCAAATTACCTGTGTATTTGATAACAGGAAAATGTGGTAATAACATAGGCCTAATATAGACGAAACTGCTCTGAATTAATTACCATTCTTTGGAATTAGATGTTCGATAACAGATAATCACCACAGACTGTCGTTCTAGTCGGAAATAAAATATCATTGACTCGTAAACAGCGATTTGCAACCAATATCGATAATTAATTTAATGTCCCTATACCTGTGTGGTTTATTACTGAGCATCAGAAAGACAAAATGAGTTGTATATCAGACGATATACAATGCATAAAAGAGTTCATAAAGGTTGTGACAAGAAGAAATATTTCGAAAAGGTTCAGAAATGCAACGGGATATTTTCTGCGAGAACATCGTGCCGCACAATTTGACATCACTTTTTTTTCGTCATTAAATCTTGAAAACTTCGTTCATTGCATACTTAATAATGTTTTATTTCCCTCTTTGTTTAAAATGACTGTTCAGTGTGACCATCATAATTTAAAAAAATATCACTGATTTAAACGTCCAGAAAATGTTCATTGTCAATATATGATCACAAACAATAGGTTTATTCCTTATGAACGCAAAAGGACTTTGTAAAATTCTTTCTTGACTATCTTATTCTAAAATTGAAAATCCACCGGTATATTTTCATTTATATAATAAATTATAAATAAAAATGACTTGATATGGCTTTAAAATAATGATTTAATTAACTAAATTTACTAAGCTACGCGTTTCATACAATTCATCAGGCACAATTGTAGTGAATGACGTTGTGCCCATGACGTTGACGTCATAACTTCCTGCAAGGGAGATTACTGTTGTGAAAATGCAGATAATTAATGTAAATTGATGGCGTTAAGCCTTGGTTTGAATTTGTTAATAAAATAATTTTCTTTTGCTAACCTAGCTGAAACACATTTATTTTTTTTAATTTAAAGAAAGGAAACATTTCAAATTCTTTATTTCCACATCTATCTAAATGTTCACTTAAAGGAATTTGTCTTGTTGAAGGGTCCCTTATTTGTTGTGAATGGATTGTTCTATGTGTTCTTAGTTTTTCTCCAGTTTGGCCAATATAGTATTACTATCCTGAGCATATATCTATAAGTATATATATATATATATCAATAAAAGACATAACTCACTCAGTATATCTCATTTCTGACACGTCTTCAAACATTTGCAATGTTTTAGCTTTATTATTGACCATAACTCAGTTTGGCCATTTGAAGGGTAATATAACTTTAACTGATAAGCGACACGAGTCATGTTATAATAACGCATTTACTAATGGAACAATGGTTTACTGTAAAACAATGTTGTTGCATGCCTTTCCTTCGTATTTATGTCGCTTCTTCAAGCAAACGATAACGTTTATTATTTCTTTTAACATCATCGGACAAAATGCTATGTTACATTTTAAATTAGGTTTCACTTCAATATGGTCAAACTGGATTACGGAAAGAATAAAGCTTAAAACATAGCAGCTGTTTTGGAAACATGTAAATGAAAAGACATACTTAGAGTTATTTCTTTTATTGAAATATATTAATGAAAATGTACTTCATTGTTTAGGAGTATAAGCAAATGCCTTTCTTAGAGGTATCATGGTGACTTTGAACGGTAATATGGGCTCGCCTCAAACAATTTGATTATACTATAAAAACAACAATAAAACTTACAATAAACCAGGGCTTACAAACTAGATATTTTATCCTTATTTCGGGCCTATACGCTTCATGACCCCAAAAATAAATTATACGTACCGCTTCAATCCCAGCCAATAAATAAAATCAGAATAATAATAATGTCTTAAAAAACTGTATTTGATTATACATATTTTTTCAGACTGTATCTTAAAAAGAACTAGAAGGATTTCTTGAATCTGAACAGTTATTATGAGGCATTCATATAAAAACTAAAGTCAGAAGTGCTTCGTCTGTATAACAGTAAACATTGTTACATTTTCTTTACATTTACCATTCATGTTTGGTGAAATATATCCTGATAAATTCAATGGGACTTTACAAAGTATAATTTCATTATTTAGTATATTTTACTCACGTTAAAGACTTCAATAACGTAATTAAAAGTGTTCATAATGCTAAGCTTTAAACTCTTTAAAAGTCGCAACTATGATACGCCGGCTTCGACCATCGTCAAAATCAATATCATTTTTTGTGTCAAATTCCAGAAAAACATGTTTACAGGCATATCGATATTTCGCCGACCAATTTGTTGGCACTAGATCTCCAATACCCCTTTTCAGAAATTAATGATACTGCACAGAAGTGATACATTGTACATGTAAGTGATAAGCACCATGCCTAGTTGTGCATGGTCTATGATTCGGGGCATTAGTTCAAATGTCACAGGGGCTTGAGATAGTAAATTCTTGTGCGCTTATATCTCCAAAACCGCCGGTCAGAATTTAATTATACTTAAGATAAGCCTTAATTGTGTAGGTCCAATAATCAAAGCATCAAATATTACATTAATTTTAAATACTGTGTCAGTGGGGCTAGAGCTTTTTCTTCGTGGGTGAGACCCCGGCATGTCTTCTATCTTGCCTATATGCCTATACTAACAAAATATGTTTTCTATGATTCCAAAAAAGGAGAACTTTCCAGCTAGTTTTAGCAAAAAGCACTAGAATTGAATATATGCGTCTCTCTTCAGTGAACAATTGAGGCACTTCTGAGATTAAAACTGTAGACACATTCTGTTTTTCAAGAAATGCAAGAGTTGGCGTTCTTTATATTGATTTATATACTAAGATGTGTAGAAATGCAAGAGTTGTCGTTCTTTTATAAATGTATATAAAGTTATTTTTCCACATGGTAAGTGGTTGATCGTCGTAGTGTAATTGGTTAAAACGTCTGCACTGTAATTTTACGAATGGAATTCAAATCCCATTCGAACCCAACTTTTTCTTAACCTTTTTTCTTCAATTTTACTTATCAATTTCAGCTTTTAAATCATTTTATATATTTTAAGGCACATAATCATAATTTTAAAATCTTCTTTCATGCGAAACAAATCAGGATAATGACTGGTTTTAGATCTGGTTATATGAACATCTAGACGGCAAAAATTCATCGTTTCTTTGCCATTATACTTAGAATATTTGTAAAGACATATCAGAGTGAAATGGATGCCCCATTACAAATGTAATAATTTTTCTATTATCTTTGAGTTTAAACCAAGTTTCCCTTTTCATCATTTCTTTTAACTTTGAAACATATCTGCATCATTATCATTTGGGCAGGCTCATAAGTGAATGTGTTGTTAATGTATTTTTACAGTGTATACTGAATACCTTACAACCAAAATTATCTTGAATAGTTATACATGTATAATGGTTACTGAATATTGACAAATTATTCTTTCTGGTATACCATTCAGTAAGCTATCTACAAAATTAGGCTAGGGGTATAAAATTCTACATATCTTTTAATTAGACAACGAATTATTGAAAGGGTATAGTTAATGAAAATAACAATTGAAAAATTGACCGTTGGGGCTTTGGTTTTCTTTGGCCTCATGTGAACTCACTTTCGGCACTGTGCTGAAATGTGCGAAATGGCACCCGGTGCCTTAAGTACCCGTAGTCGGGCGTTCGTACAGTTTAGCAGAGAGATACCAATAGGCCTTGTATATGCTGCGGCCGTGGTAAATTTAGTCAGGTAAATTTCTCCTTTGTTCGGCATCAAAATTCATCTTTCTAGGCATGACAGGAGACATGCCGGGGACTCATCCAAGCAATAAGCTTCTTAGTAGTTTTTGGACGGTCCTTGATAAAATGCCTTTCAAATCAAATCAAAACGGGACCGTTATGGGCAGGAAACCTTAAGTTTGCTTTTCAACATGTCAAACTTGATATCAGATGTAATCCGAATAGGTATTTGCTTAAGGTATAAGTTAGGCTTGGTCTCTTTGCATTCTTTAGGGTCATGCCTCAACATCAACCATCACCAATTTATCAAATAATTATTTACATGTCAGTTTTCTTTGTGATCCCACTGTGATACTTTGTATCATGGTTTTCCTTGTTCTCCGTATCACAATGACATAAGCAAGAATAATATATGAATTTTCCTTCGATACGTATCGTCTTTATATTAACAAACTAAAACATCAAAGCTTCTCTAATGGAACAGATGAGTTGATACATCGGGAGATCAACGATAATTATGTTTCAAGGGATTCGTAATATAAGTAATAGCTATATATGCTGCCTTAGATAATTGGAAAATGAGTATTCTGTGTTTCGCCAAAGTTTCACTTCAGAATAAGGATCGGTTTTCTTGTAATTGATTCCAGGAGAATAATTTAAACTTCAAAGCTAAGTTTGTCTGATATACATTTTCCTAGTGTCTTATTGTCTCCAAAAGAAAAGTAAATAAATTTACGCATGGTATGCAAATAACGCTCAGTCATGAAATATTTAACAATTATTTGCTCTGCAGAGAGAACGAAGGCGAAAAAAGAATATGTGTGTCTTGCATAGAAATGTATCGTGGTTGTATCTCAATTGTCGATGACTTAGTCATGGTTGCCTGGCATAAATGTAGCCATTCTGTTTCTTAGTTGACAAGACATTGAAATATAAGCTAGCAATGTATGTTTCAAATACAGGTGATATGACTGTTTTAGAACACATACAACTTTGCTACAAAGCACTAGAAATGTAGGTACTACGTAAGATTAGAGTATGATTTTACAATAGAACTATTTAATAGCTTAACTGTCCCCACAAAATTTCACATGTGCGAATACCTGTCACGAATATGCTTAGTTTTCAGATATAATCAATTCTATGAATCTTACGACATTTCTAAACTGTTTAAATTAAGGTCTGATGCAATGTTTTCTAAGATTGTTGTACATAATGTACAATTACATGTCACTCTCACGTTCAGAAACGAAACAAATGTTTAGCAATCATAGAATTACACTTTGTCCTTTCCTACGTCAAACTTCGACTTCTAATTTATGCTACGGAAAGTTAAGTTTGCACAGCAAAATGAACGAAACACTACATAATTTATCTTTTACTTACAATATCATGATGAAAAAGGAAAAGGCAAGTCATATAATATTTAAGTTTATCTTTAATTTGAAGCAGTTCTTAGTGGGAAAACTCGGTTGAAAGACTTTCTAAGATCAAGTATAATTTATGAAGATATTGAAGATTGATAATTTCCTAAAAACAAGACTATGGAGGCGGCCATTTTCAGTTTGTGATGTCATAGTTCTCTAATGAGATATTCGTGCTGCTAAGTTAAAAGATTATATATTTTTAAACTTGGTTACCTACATGACAATTTGTCTATGTGATAACTTTCAGATGAAAAAACAATTATAAAAAATGCGGTAAATTTTGTTTAAATTACGGATTTACATTGTAAAAAGGAGCGTGTCTAATAGCGCGTGTAATTTGCACATACTTGTATGTGCATATTTACTTAATCATATTCTTCTCTTCTTTTATTCCAATTTTCATCCAATTGCAAAAACTCTTTCAACGCTGTGTTTGTATTAACAAGTACATTGTACTTCAGTTTCACGCTTAGTTATATTCTGACTTGCGTCCCCCTTTAGTACTATTGTAAATGATAAATTTAGGGAGGTATGAGTGTTTCTGTGCGCCTGTGCCAATAAGCAAATTGAGATTACCTGTTATTGTGTTGAATCGGGTATGATTAACTCTTAATTTGAATTTTTGTATATATTTGCAATTATGGCAATGGCCGCTGTATCGAAACCTAGCGTAATGTTAGCTCGACGCGTTAGACAGGGTTACCTTATTTTTAAAATCTATACATAGGAATTTCAAGGCTGGTCGTTAGAGGCAGGGTCACGCTGTATACATGTGACCGCTAATTAGTATATCTTGACTGAACGGCTCAGTTTTTATTGAATTGATACGTTAAGATTCACATGTACCTTAAAACCCCAGGGCCACACTGACAAGTATCTCTTATTTTACCAAGAAATATGTCTTACCGGCGGAAATGACCCTTATTTGTAGCAGAAACATTCATAACTTTACTGTTGTACTTGCTCGAAATATACAGCAGTATTTTTTCAATGATATTGCAAACATTAAAAAGGCTTCCTGACATCTCTTTATCGTGAAAAATCAGTCTGAATACAAAATAAATGTATATGTCAACATTGTTTTAGAGTGAATATAACATGGTTCTACAATGTACATGGTTTTACAATATCAGTAAATTCAAAACGATCCTGGAACTGAAATAAAGTAAAAGGAAAGGTTATAACTGGGAGCACTTGAATCAGAGTGTACGTTCATGATTGTACATGGTTGTATTGGGAAGACTAGGTATACTAGGTATATTAGGTGATAAAACTGTATTGCTGTTAAATGTAGAAGGTAGGTATAGTGGAACGCACGACAAACAAAGGATTATGTTAAAGTTTTATTTCAATTCCTACGTTTCGACCAAAACTATGGTCTTCATCATTGCTGTTAATAAGATCGTCTTATGGAACTCAACTGTTCATGCGTCGTATTTTGTTACTTTTGACATTAAATTATGAGTGGGTGGGGTATTTTGATATGCTGTTAAAAATCATAAAGGTGCCATTGATTGACGATTTTCTGTTTTAACATTAGAATATTATTCGTTAGCTTATACAAATTGGATAATCGTTGACGGAAAATACCGCGTGGTTACCTGTCCGTAAGCCCATAAAGTTCTCAAATTAACACACCTGTACGCAAAGTGACGTTAATATTTCGTGAAACCTACGAGCGGCAGTTTCGGAAACGATAGCCTGGAGTGGTGTCATACCCAGTACAATTAGGCCGATAGCAGGTACTCTTACAACAGCGAAAGCGATTTTTCAATGAAACACATTTTATTCCCATATATACACATGTATGCACACAGTATAACAATTTCAAATATACATAATCGAAAAGGATAAGAATGAAAGACAAAATGTCTTATAAAATTCTCCCCCCTGACAAGACTTCTTTGTACATTGTACTAGAGCTGAACAATTTTGAAAGTAAATTCGGGTGATACAATGAAATATAAATCTATTTAGGATGAAAAAAGAACTTAAATGAATTTAAGGTTTTGCAAAAGTAATTGGAAGGGTAAAAAGAGAAGAGAGAGAGAGAGAGAGAGAGAGAGAGAGAGAGAGAGAGAGAGAGAGAGAGAGAGAGAGAGAGAGAGAGAGAGAGAGAGAGAGGGAGGGAGGCAGGGAGGGAGAGAGAGAGAGAGAGAGAGAGAGAGAGACGTCTCACGCAAACGTAATAAATTATGTAAATATATTGCTGTCATGTATAAAGCACTAAACATGGTGAAATATAAATGTATTTTCTTGGTCTGAGAGGGTTGAATCACCGAAAAGAAGTAGGGGTAGACTTAGTTCGAAGTTCCGAAGCTGCCGAAATAGTGTATTGCGGATCATTTGGAGAAGCTGTCATTCAAAGAAAAAGTGGTAATTTGACTCAACCTGTCCACATGTACATAGAGGTGTTGAAGAAATATTACATTGATACAAGTGGTAGTTGAGTGAGCTACATTTGGTACGTAGACGTGTATGCAGCACTTGTAGCTTTCTCGTGCCAGAAAAATAGTATGACTGAAAAGGAGTTTTGTTCTGATTTAGTTGATTTTTGAAAGCATAGAGTGGTTGAACATGTCTAGTCTCAAGGCATAGAGAATTTCATTCACGAAAAGCAGTTGGAATGGACGACTTAAGACACAATGATGTTCTACAGTTGATCCTAGGGACATCATGTTCGTTTCTGAGGTTAAAGCGAGTATTTCTTTGACGTGGGATTAGTGAAGACAGATAGTTAGGTACTATCTGTGTTTTTATCTTCTGTCAGAAAGGGATTCCCAGTTACTTTCAATTGCAAAGCGTTCTTCATTGTAATGATACAAGACGTGTTTATCAGAATCAGATTTGGTGATATTACTCCACAGAACATCAGCATATTTCAGACCCGGTCGGATGAAGGCTATGTAGATAACATCCAATGATTTCCGATCTCAGAGGAATTTTAATCTCCGCAGGATAGGTACCTGTTTCCAAGCCTTTTCAACTATAGATTCAATGTGAATGTGCCAGCTTGCATCTTCAGAAATGTTTACTCCGAGATGTTTATGAACTGTGACTTCTGGAATGTCAAGCATAGATAGGGTAGTGTGAACGCTTCCTCGGAACAACAAGAGATTCAGACTTAGATGGATTAAATGTAACTAACCACTTCGCAGCCCAAGAGGATATCTTATCAATGTCAGCTTGGAGTTGATCAACAGCAATGTTTGGATCTTGAACGTCGACATACAGACTTGTATCGTCAGCAAAGTGATTAATAGAAGACCTGATATAAATAACGATATCATTAATGAAAATGAGAAACAACAAAAGACCAAGGATTGACCCCCGAGGAACACCAGATTTGATTTCACACCATTGAGAAACAGCTCCTGGAAGCACAACACGTTGAAGCCTACCAGAACGATAGTTAGAAAACCAAAGAAATAAAGGTCCTGTTATTCCTGCCGAATAAAGTTTTGTCTTGTGCCAGACTTTATCGAATGCTTTACTTACATAGAAAAGTAGAGCACAAACTTCGATGCCTTCGTCAAGTGCTTTACACAGAGTATTATATATATGAGTAAGCTGATTAACTGTGAAATCACCTGGAACAAACCCGTACTGGGCAGGAGTAAGAAACTCAAGATCTCTCAAGTGATTAAAGAACGTAAATCAAAATAGTTTTCCCAATTTTATTGGTTGAAAACAAACATTTTTGACGCAAATCTATCTAAAAACTCATTTTTTAAAAATATTTATAGGGTGGCCGGAAACGTTCGTTTGCTGAATTGCTTTTTTTCAAAAAGTTGTATATACATGTACGTAAGATGACTAAAATTTTATGCAGACTTGATCATTCATTATAAATATGTTTCGTTTTTATCACACTAATACATAAATTCATATGTTACCTCGATCGTTCACATAAAAAGGGTGCATATTTGAATTGGACACTCTACATAGTGTTGTGTAATTATCAAATGCAATTGACCGGCAATATGCAATAATGTGTGATCGTTGAGATTGCTGACAGGGGGTCGCCAATTAACAATAAATCGTATCGCATCCTTTGTTGTGACTTATGCTCTTGGGCTAGATCCACTGAAATTCCGTCAATGGTTAGATCTATGCTAATTATTTACCATGGCAACGCTGTCAAAATGAAATATTGTTTTTGTAATTTGATTTTATTGAAAGCGAGAATTAAAATGTTAGAAGGATGTTTGGATAACTGAAGTGATCTGCATCATGTAAGTTAAAACATTTAGTAGAGTACCTGTTTCACATAGATTCTATATAGGACATTCACTGTAACTACATGATTTCTTGAAATCATTTTGGATATAAATGCCAGCCCTTTATATAGACTAGATCTTAAAAACAAATATGTGTCTTAAATAATATTATATTGTCCTATAATAAAATACATTTTGTGACCAAAATTTCAACTTAACATTCTCGTATAATTATAATGTGTTTCGGCATGATTAAAGCTATACAATGTACGAGATAATTTGCACTTAAAAATTAGAAAATAATTAAAATATATAGATCGATATCATTCTTCAAAGCTCGAATTAAAAAAAAATGCATGTTCTGTATTTTCTTGTCGTGCATGAGCGACTGGGCGGACTTTAAATCGCTTAGACCGTTCCACGCAGTCGCTACTCTAGAAACGTTCGTCCAACAGTCACATGAAGTTTGGACCCTGAAGTCATTTTTATGAAATACCCAGACCGACTATCAACATATATAATACGACTTTTCGGTGTCCAAACTTCATGTGACTGTGGTTCGTCCCTATTGACTTTTCATATTAGAGACCCTAAGGGATTGTTGCAAGCTTATTTTTCCACTCCACTTGTTGCTGCTTCCACCAATAATACACTTAGAGCCTCCCATTACACAAAAATAATAAATAGTAAGTTAATCGTGTTTTTACACTGACGTCTGAATGCTTGTTTGCTATAATCAATGGGCCGGAGTGACGTCACCGATATTTTACGGAAGTCGCCGAGAATCATAGTATTTGCGTTTCAGTGAAATACCGGCCAATTCATATAGGTGATTTTTGTCCAAATGAACACATTTCTTATCGGAGATTTCTGCCCAACTGGATTCAGTGCATTATATCTACAAATGACTTGTAAAATATTAACCTGGGAAATTGTCCATCAACTGGACCTTTAAACATAACTATTGACTACATAATGTTACGACAGAAAGAAAAGTTACGATTATTATCGCAAACTTTGTTGTAGTTCTCAATATAGCATTCAAATAAATGTCTAGATTTAAATCTCGTGGTCAGAATGTCCAAAACTATTACATTTGTTCGGATTATTTAGGTTTTATTGGTTAAAGCTCATTCAAAAGCCAATTTGTTTCTTCATCTGTTTACTTAATTCTATACGACATTTGATTTTTGTTTTCGTTTCTATCATATGTCAGTATAAAATGTGTTGTTCTGTTACTTAGAAGGTGGGTGGGGTAATCAGTTGTAATATGATAATTCTTTTACATGTAGCATGGCTATGTGGAAGATATTTATTACGTGTAAACAATTAGTATAAACGGTAAATGTATACTAGATTCATATTAAATTATTTTTTCAGCATCATCATATACAGAAATTGAAGTTACGCTTTAAAAAAGATCAGATTCAAAATAACGAAATTATATTGGTTAGTTAAATATCACATAATTCTAAAAGAAGCATGGTAACATATTATTTTCTTTGTTTATTTTTTTCATAATCATACATTGTTGTTTAAAATAATTTTACTTTTTGAAGACTTTGAATATTAGACTAAAATGGCTCATACCTCTTGAAGTGCATTTAAAAGCATTGTTATTATACGTTCATGTTTCTGTTATGGGATTCTTTTTTTTTTGTTATCAATAACAACTTTTTTATGTCTTACACTTTCCCTGTTTGATATTATTTTTGTTTTTTTTACACTTTAAACTTCGTGGTCCTTTAAATTTTCGTTGAATAAAACATGAAAAATAACTTGAAATCGTCTACAGAAGAATAATATACACTTTAAAGGAACTACATGTATATTGTAGGTTTCCTGTTACATGTATATATTCTCGTAGTGTCTGGTTATCTTCAATTGGAAAAGTATATTAATATCCTATTTCATGTTATGCAAATAACGTTCAGTCATGTAATATTTTACAAACTTAGTAGAGAAATTATTTCTTCTCCAAATATCGTTGGTAATTGAAAACTGGATAAAGCTGCTTAATTTGTGTCAATAAATATGCTCTGTAGAGGAAACGAAAGATTGTCTTGCATTGAAATGTAAATTAGTTTTTTTAACAAATTTCGATTGTTTGCCATGGTAGCCTATCAGCAATGTTATAATTATGTTTATTTCCTACCTGACAAGAAATTATAATATAGGCCATAAATGTTTGTTTCAATTAGAATGGATATGACGGTGTTAGAACACATACAAATTTGCTACAAAGCAATAGAGATAATATGGGAATGACATAGGTACGTGTACTACTTAATAGTATGGCTTTTACAATGTATCCATCCAATAGCCTCCTTTTCCTCTAAACAGTTCGGTAAAATGTGCAAATATTTGTCTTAGATATGTTGTGAAATTAAAAACAGCTTCTTCAAAAAAAGAATAAATTTTGGAAATAAATTTCACATCTGAATGATGTACCGGTTAGTAGTAATCTTATCACGAAGGCCGAACGCCTGATCGATAAGTTATGAAGCATCTAAACGACACACAGTGATATACTTACCGGTATATCACTCAAAGTAAAATATTTTTCCATTCTAACACGTTGATTTAAACAAAATAAATGTTGAAAGAGGAACTATTTGATGCGTTTACACAAAGTCGCTGCCTTGAACTCGTAGTATTCCGTGCATTCCTTGCATTTCATGACATTTTCGCTGTTCTTTTTTTACTCAATTCGACTTATTTTTGTTGTTGCTGATATTCTGGCGATACCGGATGTGTAGAAAATTTTACTACGATTATCACGTGAATTTATTCACAACAATACAAATCCAAGTGTATTAGCGCATGTACACTGATATATATTATGTGAAAATTACGCTGGAGGGAATTTCAGCAGTCAAAAATAGCTCCGGACGCCTAGCGTGATATACTTGGTACGTATATCATGCTCAAATCCCTCTTTGCCTATATAAGAGAAATGTTCAATAGTGTCAGAATATTAGTTACATCAATGTCTGATAAAAAAGTTTTCAAAACGGGGCATACTGATTGTGTGTCTACTTTGCAAAAACATATATTTTAAAAGTTATCAAATCTCAAATCTCATCTCTCTCTTTTTTATCCGATTTGAAAAAATCTGTCCACGGTATGTTCGTGTTAGCAAGTACTTTCATTGTGTGCTTACTTATAACGGACTTGCGTTCCACTTTAATACGATTGTAAATGGTTTAAGTGATTATTTTTAATTCAGCGTTGGTGTTTTAAATTCTTGTTTCTGGTGTGGGATTAGTTTTTGGTGTCCGTTACAGCTTTGCAACACCTTCTTATGTCTTAACTTTATACTTCTTGGTCCTTTGTGGCATGTTGTCAAAATTGTGAAGTATTAAGTTCTTAACCACTTCCTGTTTAGATTTGACGGGATAATACTGCAATATTCAAATCATTATTTGGGGTTTAAGTCATGACAACTGACATGTCAGTACAGACGCGCTCGATGCCACCCTCTTTTCAGCTATACTTGAATCAGCCAGACAGTTTTAGGATGGCACCATGAAGGTAATTATGCGGTCACTGTTCGATATATTTCACACATGTACTTTTGACCATATTTCCCACTATGAAAAGGCTTTTTGATTTCAAAGACTATTTATTTAATAATTTAAACATAATTATATATTTAAGCCGCGTGAAACTCTATATTTGTATCAGAACTGCAAACACATTTAGATCTACTTCTTTACACCCTGTAGTACAAATATAATGTTTTCTTTGCGCATCGTGCTTTACGTTATCTTAAAGCTACTGAGCACAGGTTGGTCAAAGCTTAAATATTTATAGGTTAAACGCGGATTGTTACATGTTTTCTTGTGTTATTGATACTTTTAGATGATTACATGTACATGATGTCTCATTATATATGTTATCATCGTGGTGCCTTATATTTCTTTACCAATATAATACACTCTTTAACAAATGTAACAATGTGATAGTAGACAGAATAAAGTTTGATATATGACATCAGAAAATTATTTTAAACGTAGACCTTTATACAAATTTCCTAAAACATGTCAGCTTTACAGCATTTGTTCCAGATGACGACCTTTCTGTTTCATTACCACGTCTAGACGTTTCTTGAAGTTACACATCACAGATTTGCAGGTGTCCGTTGAAATATTTCTTATTTTCCGCTTGATGAATGTTTTCAAATCATCTAGAGATGCCGGGGCTGGGCTGTACATTCAGATATCCCCAGAGGAAAAAGTCCAGCGGACTCAGATCGGGAAAGTGATGGGGCCGCACTGTATCTGTCATGTAAGAAATAAAATTTGTACCGAACCTTCTCTCAAGCGACGAGAGTACCTCCTTGGAAGTATGCAGAGAAGCACCATCTTGCTGATTCCACTAGCATTGTTAGTGATGTCACCGAACACTCTACATACAGACCTTTGTGGAGTTTCGTCAATAACAGTTCTCAGTTCGATACTATCTGAAGTCTTGACTTATTCTGGCCGACCGGCATTGCTACGGCGTCGGTTAATAACTGATCCTGACTGCTCAAACCCTTTGACAATTATGTGCACTTGCATCTTACTGAGTTTCTCATGATCGGGGTACAATCTCTGCATTGATCTGATCACTGTAACTGTATTCTGTTTCCTTCAAACTGATGTATGACATGACTGCAGTTTTATTATAATGTATATTTTATAGTAGTTTGTAAATGTAACATATATCATGAGACACTCTGTACTATTTTGATTACGTTTCACTAACAACTTCGAATGATTATAAGTAAAATTTATAGGGCAGATAAATAAAATGAAATAATGATACTGCAAAACATGACTCAGACATTCATGTAATCTTGCTTGTCGTAAATTGCCACCGGGTTAAGTTACAGTTACACAAATACCTTGCTAGCTTATGTGTTAAAAGAAACAAAATTCGAGAGCTACATTGCATGTATTGAGGCGCCTGTCAAATTTATCTATCATTCTTAAAAAGTGATATTACCGTTCAAAGTGACCATCATAACTTTAGATAAAACATTAATCAGTTTATACTCATTGAGTAATAAACATTGACATAGTTATAACCCCAAACTAACGATCGGTTTAACAGTTTCATTCACATTGAATATAGAGGAAATCTGTAAAAGTCTTTTTTGACTATCCTAGTCAAAAATAAAAAAATCGACCCCTTCCATTATGTTTATTTTAATTTTTATTTGTCAATAACAGAAATAACTTGGTAAAACTTATTTCTTAATAATATGCTTTTCAAGCATCCACTGTGTATTGAGCATCATTCTTAACTTAACCAAGGTGGCCATTTTGAACGGTAATTTAACTTTAAATACACTTCTTTCATATAAGGTGATGAAAAACACAAAGATAGCAAAACTTGTGGGATCACTCATAAAGCCTCTGTAAATGATCACATAATTATACCAATATGTCTTAAGAGTCTACATCCAAACAAAAGACAATTAAGAAACTCGTTCAATTCTGATTTCAGTATACACCAGCCAAGACCCTATATACAGAAGAGGAACGTTTCCGTATTCAAGATGCAGACAAACAGCAAATAGTGTGTCATGTGAGACGCTCAAGATTACCAAAGGCATATAGCTTATTGAAATCGGCTTCCAATTAAAAAAAAAGATATTTTTACTGCAAAATACTGTGCGATTATCATTTGCAGTCTTTATATTCAAAGTGTATTAGCTGACCTGATATCACTTTGTAATATTACAAAATGTGCATAAGTCTAAATTTATTCAAATGCAGTCTGAATATCTGAATATCAAGGCTATAGATATCTCTGTAAGCTAGACATAAGTAAAATGAAATGGATGAGAGTGGTAAAAACTAGGACTTTTTTCGTCAAACTCTCCTTTTTATTGTAATTTGAAAGGTTTTTAGTATGAAAACATATGGAGTTTTGGAAAGGACTTTTCAATATCGACATAAATCAAACAAAAACAATGATGATTTTTTCATGATTACAAAAAGAAATATGTCAATAATTTGACTGGTAAACGCAACACAGGTCTAACTTGACTGTTTGCATAATTCACGTTAATACACATCCCAACAATATAATATGACCACACTCTTAATTTTAAGGGGTCAAGGGGCTAGTTAGCATTTTGGTCTTACTCATTAAATGATCATCTGTTATATGTAAAAGAGTGCTATCTAGAGTTTGAACCTCAAAAAATATTATCTGTAAGAGCCTTGTAACACTGCGCACTTTTTTACATCATGTACAAAATGAACAAAATATGAAAATATATTTTGCCCAAAAGCGTAGGAGATATCATGAATTCAATGGACATGTTTTAGAATATGCATTGAAAAGCGATCAATCTGAATATTTTGTTTTACAAATCACAAATGAAACTTGAATGTGAGAATTGTGATACAAACATGCTTTCATATGAGTCTTTTTTTCAATATTTAAATGTATGCATGCGTAAAAATTACTTGACTTTTGATATTTCGTACATCTTGCTGCCATGATTAAGACAATAAAATAGAACTGTTAAAACTTTTGATATGACGACGACAGCAGAATGAACTGGTAACGGAAAAAAATCAATTTCGCGTGCATATTATGTATAACGTTATATGTACATTGTAATAGATATAGTATTGTTTGCGAGAATAACTGAGAATAACAAGTTATTGACAGTAGGCGAAGCCAATAGCATTTTATCTTTTATGTATTATGTCACATTTGCTATGTTGGGCTATTGCAGCTGTTCTCTATTGTAAATAGATACTGGGCTCTATTCTAGATAGATCAAAGTTAGGCTCCGCCACAATACACAGCTCAAATTATCAGAAATACAGTACTCAAATGTACATTGCTTTCCTAATTATACATTTGCAATATCCATAATACAATTATTAGAACATACTGTTCATAATGTTATTGATGTTTTTTTTTTCTCACAACCAGAACATGTACAATGTATTAGCTCATACATGCATCATTATATGTATGGTCTTCAATTGTAACTAACTTCAATATGTTTTCAAATTCTTACAGGATGTACAAATACATCTGGGCAACATTTATTTCAGAACCGACTTTTACCTAAAATAGAAAACATTTTATGTAAAGGACCACTCACTTTCGAAAATATATTAGTTTTAGGAGTTTCTTTTTATAAACTTGATTTGCTCATTTAATGCGCCTCTTGCCAAAGATAAATCTAAGGAGAACCTGATTTGATCGAAAACTGGCTTTAACTGCCATGACCAAGAAGTCCCAATAGGTGCCAGATATGATTGGTTTTACTTGACAATTGGCATATCGTGTTGTAAAAAGAAATTACGCTAATTATTTCTACACTCCGAATAGAGATAAGAAAGACTTTAGTGCAGACACAAACGTTAGATATGATAGACATCTTACCAGCATACTCCTATACTCCAATAAACTATTGCATATTTGGGCAGAAAATAAGCGTATAATACTAATCGATTTTAACAAGTAAATATTAATACTATTTTTTTAAACAAGAGCCATGTTACACTCGGTTAATCCCCCCGCTGGGAAGAAGTTAGCTGAAAGTTGTACTTTCGTACATTTTACTTGGTGAGAGGAATTTCTTAAAAAGCCGTATAGTTATGGTCATGCTGAGTACAGTTTTCAAGTAAGTGGAAAAAGAATAAGGCAATGAAGAGAAGGTTTGCAAAATTATATTAATGTTCATTATCAGTAAAGGTATGACATTTTTCTATTTGACTTAAAGTAGGCAAGGTAGAGTTATTGTTTTTGCACACTGCACTTCCTACCAATGAGCTATGTCAGTGTATTAAGTTTGAAGAAAATCCCTCAAGTGCTTTTGGAGTTATGCTCTGGACAAAACTTTAAAAGTAAATCTGATAAAGGGAAATAACTCTAAAAGTAGGCAAGGTAGAGTTATTGTTCTGACACATTGCACTTCCTACCAATGTGCTATAACAGTGTATTAAGTTTGAAGAAAATCCCTCAAGTACTTTTGGAGTTATGCTCCGGAATTTTTTTCTCAAGTAAATCTGATAAAGGGGAATAACTCTAAAAGTAGGCAAGGTAGAGTTATTGTTCTTGCACACTGCACTTCCTACCAATGTGCTATGTCAGTGTATTAAGTTTGAAGAAAATCCCTCAAGTACTTTTGGAGTTATGCTTCGGACAAGTAAATCTGATAAAGGGGAATAACTCTAAAAGTAGGCAAGGTAGAGTTATTGTTCTTGCACACTGCACTTCCTACCAATGTGCTATATCAGTATATTAAGTTTGAAGTAAATCCCTCAAGTACTCTTGGAGTTATGCTCTGGGCAAATCTTTTTAAGTAAATCTGATAAAGGGGAATAACTCTAAAACTAGGCAAGGTAAAGTTATTGTTTTTGCACACTGTACTTCCTACATGTACCAATGTGCTTTGTCAGTGTAATAAGTTTGAAGAAAATCCCTCAAGTACTTTTGGAGTTATGCTTCGGACAAGTAAATCTGATAAAGGGGAATAACTCTAAAAGTAGGCAAGGTAGAGTTATTGTTCTTGCACACTGCACCTCCTACTAATGTGCTATATCAGTGTATTAAGTTTGAAATAAATCCCTCAAGAGCTTATGGAGTTATGCTCTGGACAAAACTTTAAAAGTAAATCTGATAAAGGGAAATAACTCTAAAAGTAGGCAAGGTAGAGTTATTGTTCTTGCACACTGCACTTCCTACCAATGTGCTATGTCAGTGTATTAAGTTTGAAAAAAATCCCTCAAGTACTTTTTGGAGTTATGCTTCGGACAAGTAAATCTGATAAAGGGGAATAACTCTAAAAGTAGGTAGGGTAGAGTTATTATTTTTGCAAACTGCACTTCCTACCAATGTGCTATATCAGTGTATTAAGTTTGAAGTGAATCCCTCAAGTGCTTTTGGAGTTATGCTCTGGACAAAACTTTTAAAGTAAATCTGATAAAGGGGAATTACTCTAAAAGTAGGCAAGGTAGAGTTATTGTTCTTACACACTGCACTTTCTACCAATGTGCTCTGTCAGTGTATGAAGTTTGAAGAAAATCGCTCAAGTACTTTTGGAGTTATGCTCCGGACAAAATTGGGACTGAAACACGGACGGACGGACGGAGACCATTTCTAATATCCCCTTCGCCTTCGGCGGGGGGGGGGGGGATAAATAAACTTTCCTTTATAATTTCTTACAACATAGTCCACTCTTCAGGTAAAAATCACTCTAATTTGGGTTAAATGTTTAATGCAAAAGTGTTCCAACTTTAGTTATATCTGTTATGCCTTAAGTTAAGTTTAAGTCAGCAAATATGACGGTTTATGAAAAACGATCTCACAAAGGTTTAAATTACTAATCAAGTCCTAATGTTAGCTTTATATTTTACTACATGTATCAAATGACAAAATAACAATTTCTTTCAAATATATTTATGCAGGTATGGAAAAGTTTTAGGCATCCTTAGACCTGTGTTGCGTCCCCCCTTGAATGGTTATAAAAATTTCTTACGTGTTTTCGATTTTAAAACAAGGCTTACGTCAACGGATAACCACCTATACCCAAAAAATGATTAGCATTATGTATATTGTTGCCTGTTTGAGTGAACGGCTATTTAAAGAACATTATTTGTTACACTTTATGACAATTATTGTACGGTCGTCAATCACAGTACAGGTAAGAGCTTAAAATTAATTTCAAGATATACATCAAGCTATTGTAAGGTGCTTCCTTCAAATCATTATTTTATCTGTTTATCAATATAAAAATGCATACTTTAAAAACAAAATTGCTAATATATAGACTTTAAATTGACTTTAAAAATGCATTTATCTTCGCTTTGTATGAAACAGAGAGACAAGATACAGCCAGTCTATGGCCACCAGGTCCATTTGCCACACGTATGTCGGGTATTGCGTGCCCGGAATGGGAGTCTAGGGGATGGAGAATGGGTATTTTAATTATCGAAGCAGCCATAGTTGAAAGGCATTCGAGGTTTACTTTTTGTGCCAAAATTAGACATAATCCTGTACTTGACAAAGAGAAATGGATTCCAGGACTGTACAGTATTTATAGGATGGAGAACATCTGTCCAGAAGGTTAGTTATTTGAAAACTGTGTACATTCTACACACACAAATAGGTTATATATCAACATGACTGCTTAACAGAAAAATTACATCCTTACTTCGTCCTCGGTCAATATCATTTTTAACAGGTCCGCAAAACTATGTATTGACCGAAACATTAGTTTATAATCATTATATCGTATACCTCATAAAGAGTAGTGAAAATCATACGAAAATATAACAGAAATTACGTCTTAAAATCCGTGCAGGTCTACACATCATTTCAAGGTCTACACATACTTTTGCAGACCCGGCACGTGAGCGCTATCGGCCAATCAGGATTAAGAATTTATGACAGGAATACGATATAAATGAATGTAGCAGTTAATATACTTGTCACATAAAAATAAACATGCACTGGAATGGTCCAATATTTGTTCACTTTATGTAGGATTCATCGAACAAAATCAGACTTGGACCAGCCCAATGCTTGTGGGAACTGTGTCCATGTATGGATATGTGCCAGACTTTGAAGTTTACAATAGTTCAGGTAAGCCAGCCTCTGTTAAGTTTCCTGTTTTCAACAACTGAGTAAACTTTTGCAATATATATATCACACATTTTCCTCATAGTTAGCTAAATGAAAATATCTTCTGTCGTGAACCTTTACACACACCAAGGGCTTAATATTTGACTGGTTGCAATATTGTTTTATTTTTCAATGATCTTTAGATTCAAAACTGACACCATTAACATACATGAAATAGTGACGTTCAATATTTCTTCTCACCATGTACGTGTCCTGTTATATCAGATTGTAGGCTCATTATAGTTATCAATTAATAGCAATACATTTCAACAACATATGTTAAATACTTTTATGTACAAAAGCAGACTGCAAACTAAGTTCAGTGTACGTGTATAGATCCAATTTGATAACGCTTCCATTTTCGAAAAATTCCATTCCAACGTTTTATGTTAGAAATAGTATTGCGATTAATGCGTTCATTGATATATTGGAATAGCTGCCATGGCGTAAAGG
Organism: Saxidomus purpurata; assembly: GCA_022818135.1. Lineage (NCBI taxonomy): Eukaryota > Metazoa > Mollusca > Bivalvia > Venerida > Veneridae > Saxidomus > Saxidomus purpurata. The sequence continues at coordinate 33,111,589 of JAFMSR010000004.1, forward strand.
GTACGTTGTCTGAATTCGGACCAATTATGCAATGTCGCCGGAAGAGAACGTTTAGCCTGAATGCATATCTTAAAGTTTCGTCATGTTCTTTATATTCCCCTTTTTGGGGGAGGGGAGGGAGAGAGGGGACGGTTCCATGACCATTCTATTTGTTATTTTTCATTGTAACTTAACTAACCTTCATTACAGTTTTTACAATTTCTGCACATTTACAGACTTAAGCACAATTTGTTTCTGCCATAATCTTGATCTACATGGCTTTTCATTATCAAACCTCTCTTTTCTTACCTTCAATTATATAGATAAAGTTATGAGTTCATTTTACATTTGCTTCTAATGAAAATCCGAACATTTTGTGAATACTAGTAGCCAATAGACTAACATGGATGCAATTTCTGAAAAATAGAAATAAAAAAACTTCCGCAGCCAGGACTCAAATTCCTAATACCTAGTTTCGACGGCCGCCGTGATATGTCAAGACTCTAATTGCGTACATATTCCTTTTCAGACAAAGTATGAAGGGATAGTTGTACACCTGACTACCCTTTATCACCTGTTTATGTAAACATGATAATAGTAGAAATATCGAATTTTACTATGTGCTTAGTCACTGCTGCCAAACGTTTAAAATACTGATTATACATTATACTACAGTGTATAAATACCTTGTTGAAGATCAATTTTTAGTGGAGTACCCAAATATCCAAGAACTTACACTGTTGCAATTTATTTTATGTTAAACACCAAACACATAGTTTTACACAAATACCTTTAAGTTAATGATTGTATTTGCTTTTAAAACTGAGGAAATATTTCAAAGTAGAAAAATGTAATACGGGTTTTTCACAGACTTATCGTTCTTGCGTACTCTTCAGCGTTAAAGAGCACAAACGGTTATCGATCGGCGAATGAGGGGGCAGTTTCGGTCCGGTAACGGAAGCGTATAACATTTTTATGTATCATGAATGAATAATCCTATGATTATCGTGTATTTTGCTAAATTATCAACTTATTTCTACTATTAATTGATGAAATTATAATATGGAGAAAAGAAAAGAATCGCCGGCGAAGGCTTCATTTACAATTTCACGAATGTGCATAAATAATTACAGAAATTAATTAAATTGTACTTTCAGCATTTCAACAAAATATCAGCAATAAATTTCTTAATAAGTTAAGTAAATTGAATTAAAAAGAAAATCAAAGAAAATACGTGGAGTGGGCCGGAGTTTTCTTTCTTCAAACAGAAACACTCCTACAGCGGGTTTCGTGCATAAATGATTCAAGAAATTAATAAGATTGTACTTTCAGCATTTCAACAAAATATCAAAAATGTGTTTCTTAATAAGTTTAGTAAATTCGTTCTTGTATCTAAAATTAGAAATAAAGCAAAGAAAATGCGTGGTGCGTGTTTTCTTTTTTCAAGCAGAACCACTTTTACAGCGCGTTTTGTGTATTAAATATTTTACTATTAATGAATACAGTTGACCGTAAATAATCAAGTTCATTATTTAGATAAAAAAAAGTTATCAAGTATATAAATTAAAAAATAAAGCATTTTGAAAAATGTCAAAGTGAGTCATATCTGTTCGGACATTGCAGACAAGTTGTGGGGAGATTGGAAGGAGCTCGGACGTATATCGTGCCGTGCACGTGTGTTCGTACGGCGCTCATATGATGTCCGTACGACAAGAATAAACCGGTTCGGCGATATCTGAAAATAAGAATCGTCATGGATGTCGTACGAAGCTCAAGTTCCCCACCCGATGTCCGTAGTATCGTGCGAACATCTTACGTTGACTGTGCGATGCCCGTACGAACTCTACCGGATCCCTTGCAGGGACCGTAAGGGGCCCTTGCTAGCTACTCTCGACATCTAAAATTCTACGAGCCCCGACTCCTTTACGCGTTCTACGATGCTCGGAAGAGTCTACGATGTCCGTACTTGCGATTTTGTAAAATTTCGACTGAAAACCTACTCCGTATGGAGCTCGTAGGTATAACACGTCAACTTCTACGGCACGGACATATACTTACTACAGCTTAATGACACATCAATCATGACTTTAGATAATAATTTTAAATTAATCTACTAATTGATGAAACCATTTTTTAAAGATGTATGAAAAGAAGTCGGCACAACATTCTGAAGAAAGCAAATTAATATAAATACTAGTTAGAAAAACGGGCGTAATATAAATATGTAGAAAAACAGGCGTGTTCTGATTTTCATTTAGGGCACACAGCATCGTAATCACTTTGAAAACATATGATAAAAGACAAATGGCCTAACAAAAGTTTTAATAAAAATATTGAAAATTGTTGCCATAACACTGAAAGTGTAAATGAAAATACTTTTAGAAGCTAACATACTTCTACAGCTGAATGTATTTAAACGGGCGTACGTGCAGTTTTTATTCATTTATTCTCCTACTTTTTCAGGGTAAATGTATATATTAATGATCAAATATATCAACTTAAAACGATGCTGTTGTTTACGCAAAATGATTTTTAAAAATTTATTCAATGACGTATGAAGATTCTGTGAAAATGAAAAACGCAACGTGGTCTTTCTGCTTTTCTGACATGATGTATACAGATCAAGTCACATTTAAAATTCCAATATTTTTTTAGTAGAATACCATATTTAAAAGATATTAAAGCAGAAGACACCAAATACGCTTTTGCTTGCTGTTTTATTTCAGTTACTCATTACGCCTGCACACGCACATAAATACACATATGTATATAGCACCGTTGCCTGCACCTGTATTTTTCAAACTATTAATCGTCACAGAGATTATGATAATTTTAAATCATACGCCCATTTAGACAAACAGGAAAAAAATCAAAAAGATTTAAGTAAATAAATACTGTATTTGATATATTTAAAACTGTTGCCGTACCACATTACAATAGAAAATAACCGTCGAGTTGATCATTCTAATTATCAACTTTGAATATGTTTGAGTTATTAAAAGAATAAAATATAATTAAACATCTGTAAATGGCTTTTAACAATGCCGTTAAAGTGTTTTATTGAATAAATATAAATGATAGAACAATATATCAGTATATATCGCTTATGCAGTTGCCCCCTCAGTTGATAATACGGTCGATATCCGTTAATGTCACGCATGCGCAGAAGTCTGTGAAAAACCCGTATTGGAATTTAGAAAATGCTGTTTTGTTTCCGTATGCAAATGATAGCATCCCTTTTATGTATGTTCAGATGGATAAATATTATTTCAGGAAACACCAGTATTCTGTTTTATATGTGTGAGCGAGTTTCAAGTTCAAGTACAGACAATTCAAATTTCGGAATGTTAGACACAGAATTCCTTTTAGGAAAGGTAATAGTAAAATGTATTTTTCTTTGTTCAGTAAACATGAATAAATATGGGCGTAATATAATCTAATACCGTCAGACGGATATCTAGGAAAAGAAATAGTTTATTATATACATTTCTTCAAAATAACATATTAATATTAACAGTAGCAAAGTCAAATAACTTCAAAGTACGGATTAACAGCGATACCCCTTAATCAAAGAGTATAGCAAACGAAATAGGGTATTATATAAGACTACGTTTTAACGCTAATAACGACAGGATGATACCCTTATTGCTCGTTGAGTACCATTGCCCTTAGCGCCACGCCAATCACATCTCACAAGCATCAATCTATCATCTCACACTTTTTTCTGGAACTTGGAGCCACTTTTGGAGCAATTTTAGAAGACGGACAGACCGATCATGTATTTAGAAGCTCTACACGAGCCAGTGCCTCCGGCTAAAACGGCGACGTCGTTGAGATATTGTGCGGTCGCCTTGCACTACGCATAGACGTTTTTCAACTTTATAGAACTGCATATAATTTTACTATAAATTAATTTCTTCGGTTTCTTTACATAATTTGCATAATGCCTAGAATAAGAAGCCGGTGGATTTTTGAAAACTGAATCAGCAATCATTAAAAACGAGTCAACTTATTTTACCAACTTAAATAAGTAAATGCATAGATTTACAGAGCTGTTGAGATTGACTCTGCTCTTGAAAAGATTGTTTTCTGTTCACATAAGTCCAGTGTCAGCGAATAAAATAAGTAGAGGCATAGAGTTTAAGAGCTGTTGAAATTTATCGGACTCTTATAAATAATAATGTTTCATATATATATAAGACTAAGATAATACAATTAATGTATGTATGAAAAAGGTCTCCCCAATATACTTATTAAATGCGGTTCCTAGTTATCTAATCCAAAGAGAAGTCCCTCGGTATTTTGATAGTAAAGCAAGTGTTATCTTTTTATTAGCAAATAATCTACACAAGTTGAATTTACCACAAGAAGAGAAACAAACTAGCCTTGACAATTCAGACCAGGTGTTAAATGTATTATTTAAGAATTTGAAGAACCAATACCTTGAAAGATGACGTTCTGTTTTAGAAAGTGAGATACATGAAATAAAATTCATCGTTGGAGGAAATGAATGTCATTTAAGTTTAGACAAAATAAAAAAGACGTCTCTTAACCAAGTTTTACTTATATTTCACTTTCGAATGATTCGACATGTTTTCACAAATAGTTTGTTTTTGGTTGTTGAGTTTTTCACAAATTTGCTTTTACCTTTTTATAATTGCTTATAATCATTTGATATTGCCCTAACCTCAGACAATATCCAGTGTACACAGGATATACAAGATTTATGCAGGTTATATAGATATTGATATTCATGCTAATTGGAAAAAAATCAAACCATCTGCTCTTCCTTCCATTTTTAAAACTTGTGACCTAGTGTTTTGCTTCTGAAACATCTCAAGCTCAAAGCGACCTAAATGTAATTATGACAAATACTCTGACCAACCTTCATAATGATTGGGAACAAAACGTTGTCGTTGTTATGCCAAAATGCCGTTACTCGATTTTTGGCAGAATGGACATTCTGATATCATATGATCTTGTGTAGATCCACCTTTCGTTGCTCTATAAGCTATTGATTTTACAGATCTAGGCCTAACATAAAATTCTGTGTATGGAAAATTTCCTGTCGTTTCACAAAATGTGTAAATACTTTCTTTCAAAAGGAAAAATCGATTTGTTTCACCTGTTTATTGCTATTATTGCTGACCAAAAGTGACATAGATTCCCATTTCATCAAGACGAACAATACAAATGTGGTACACAAAGTGTAGCCTCTACAATGTTTGTAAGATTCGTTTATTATTGACATATTGGCTTAAGTTTTTATCAAACGCGGTCAAAACGACGTAGAGTTGATCATGGTATTAACTGACCACATTTCATAACGTCTGAGATTAAACTCTAGCCTCCAAAATGTTCATTTTTATAATTTGACCTGACTAACTAGTTTATTCTAATTCAATCACGAGTAAGACTATATGATAACCACATTTCTGACCAGCATTAAAAATGTTCAGATACAAAATTAAACGTTGCATCCAGATGATGTTAACTGTGCTTTTCTTTAATTTATTGTGGTGTCCAAGGTTTTCACACCAGCAGCTTAGTCAGTTGCTAAAGCCATCCACATTTTATCAAGATAAACTTTCTGGTTTAGTTATTTGTAACTAAATCTTAAATGCAATCACAGGAACATCTGTAATGTTCTTTGCGATTTGTCCTATATTTTTACCGCTTAAACCAGTTTTGGTCTCTACCTGAAGATTGTATAGGCAACAATTCAGATCAATTCTAATACTGATTATACATAAACGTGGCTTAGATATATTTTACAAAGTGTATGTTGACAAACGACCGACATCGGGTGATCTAAAACTATTAAAACATACAATATTTGACTGAGTCACACGAAACATTTTACATTCGAAAATTGAAAGTCAGTAAAAGGTGTTGATCACGTTTTGTAATACAGTACAAAATAGGGACATAATTTGTCAAATTGGATTGGTTTCTCGGAGATCAGGGCAACATAATCTAAAAAGCCTAGAACAGTGGAATGCTATTCATAGATATTTGAATTAAGTGTAGTAAGTTGGATCCCCATGCCCTGGAACTTTTCATTCAAAACACACACTTGTAATTATGTGAGCGATAATTCACAATAACGTATAGTAATAACCTCACGGAATTTCCTATCTACCAAATACTAGTATAGGCAGTAAGCGATTTAATTCACGATGAAACTTGTTTTTTTTGGTGACTGTCGCACTAAATAGCAATATATTTAACATACTGCTTAAAATGTATATATAGTACTGTTTGAAGATTAGCATCTCTAACAGAAAAAGTAATCAAAACGTTAAATAGGTTTCTTTATATGTATTCTATATCAGCTTTATGAACCTTTATTAAATTTCAGAACAATTCATTTTTATTGCTATTTTTTTTTAATCACTGACTGCTTGTATGCCAAACTGATTTTAAACATTTGTAAATAATTTCTGCCTTTTGGAATAAAACATCAAGGTACATCCTATAGTTTTAACTGCATATCTCCAAATGCATGCTTTTACGCTAAATAATACATAGAATGCACGATAAATGAATACAATACTTATTACATGTAGTATATATAAAAAATTGAACATATTTACTTGTAAACAATGCAGTTTATACAAAACTAAAGTATTTAGGTAACGCTTTTATTTGAACTTTTAAATATACTATATGCGCCACTTATTCATATATATTAGGTTATAGATAGTTAGTAATTTCTATAATGCAAATAGGTACCTTATAACTGGCTGTCATTAAAGGATATCGTTATTTCTGTTTTGCTCTTGAGATTTTGTTTACACTTTATTCAAAACGCAAAGTAAAAAAAATCTGTACATAAAATATCTTTTCGATTCTGTAGTTTTCCATTAAGCTAAAACATATGTGTGGTTCAGGTATCATTGGTCAAAGAAATAGGGTCGGTAGGTCGGTTTTGTTTTTCTTTAGAAGCAAGTTGTTTGAGACGGAAGGATTATGCAAAAAACGTTCAGGTATCATTGGTCAAAGAAATAGAGTCGGAAGGTCGGTTTTGTTTTTCTTTAGAAGCAAGTTGTTTCAGACGGGAGGATTATGCAAAAAAACGCGAACTCCACACTTCTTGGGAGTAACTCAGAGACAAATGACGTGACTTCTGCCTGATGTGACTTCGCGTACGAAAAAAATGTCGCGTCACTTCTTGGGAGTAAAATCGCGTCTCTTCGCGTAATTTTACAGGTGAATGAACGGGTTTACGGGACTTTAAAATCAAATCTATTATAGCCGGTAGAAATGTGTCTACACGTGAAATGTTTTTGAGTTGTATGCATGTCACATTCAAAAATATTTGCCGACTGACGTACATTTTTATAGCGTAATCAATATCTTTTATCACCAAGAATAAAACTTACTCATAACATTATCTATTCCAAACTATTATTTCTATAATCCGAAATTATCAGACTATTGTCTAGAATTACTTTTCCATGTCTCAAACTGTCAAATATCTCGATCTGTTTGATGCCACGTGCTTCACTAAGATCAAACAAAACTGACATGTACAATGGGCGTTTGTTCTTTGATCTCGTTACATCTGCGGCTTTATCTTTATGAATAAAAGAGGTTGCAGTAAAAATAAATATTCCGGGAGACGTTATTCATTCAAATAAATAGCAGAAAATTGTTACTGGTAAAACGTTGGCTTTGACAGTTGATGAAACAATTAAAGACAAAAATAAAAACGGACACTCTGGAACGCCGCGATTTTCTTTAAAACTTAAATACAGAACAATTAGAAAATGTTAATTGACAAATACCTTTTGCATTCACAACTGTCAGCGTTAACACACAGCTTGGATTTGCCAACAATTTCATAATTGACTGGATTAGTACGACAGGCCATATTCTTCACACCTATCGCGAGTCACAATGCTAAGGGACCAATAACAGCGGATTTTAAACGGAAATAGATATTTTAAATCAATAAAAGTGATAAATATTTTAGGTTCTGACAAAGAAATAACTCGATTCTTTTTGAAACAATAAAAGAAACAACATAACGCTGTGATAGTATACAGTAGCGGCGACTCTCAACGAGAAACGTCGACAGCGATGTCTGATTCGATCATTGTGGTTCAGTGGTTGCTTTTACAGGTGTGTTTTACCAATATTTTGATTCCAAAATACTTCCCGCGAAGTCACTCCAACATACTCGGAGAAACGCGAAGTCCCGCGATCGAAATATGCACGGCCTTTTAGTTGTCATTAATTTTCCTACCGTCACGGTGAACACTGTGGTCGTCGCCGTGTTTGCTTTAACGATTGATAGACGCATTCCAAGCGTTTCAGTTTCATACTCAATTCTTTGCTTTTCAGGTTACAAAACACTATTTATTTTGAAAATCGAAACCGCCCAAAATCGATAAAAAGTTTTCGGGTCGGCGCAAAAAAATACCTGAACCACACATATTTTTTTAGCCTTAAAACCCTTGCAATGAATCTGATGTCCTAACATGAAGAGTTATACGTTAAGGTACTTTTATAATAAAGTTTGTTCAGATATTACAATATAAAACAGTAATCCGAGATTTATCTGGTTAATATCATATTTCATTACCTATTGTCTATTTTTTAAACTTCATGGTCTCATTTGAATGATGGTACCCAAACTAAACATTGCAACCTATCGTTTTAGTTTGATACCTGACGCATACTTATTATGGTAGATTTCAGGAAAGTTTAAAGAAAAGTTATCAGTTGGAATAAAAATACTGTCAGATATGACTTTCAAGTTAAAAATACTCCAGTTTAATGTTTTGCATTTTAGTATTTTAGCCCATAAGCTCTAATGCAATTGGCATTTAACAAGTCATTTTGAATTTGTGTAACCCAAAATGATCCCAGTAATGTAAGTAATGACCTTGACCTTTAACCCATTTCCCTTATATTCTGCATCAGCGACTACTTAATTTTCACCGATGTCATATTTCTCTAAACAAAATGTAAATGTCTTGACAGATACATCTTATATATATTCAACAGACTATCTCTTATTACTTTAAGATGTTTGTCAACAGAAATTGTTCTCCAATGACATTACCTTGTGACCTTGACCAAAACATTATAAAAAAGAAGCAAATATACACTTTATACGGTTGATTCAAAGGTAGTAAAACTCGGAGAGGTTTTTCAAAGGTACATACACCAAGTCAGCAAAACCTCTACCCCATTAAGTACATGCAGGTCTAGCCAGCTTACTTAACATATATTACATTTTTACCAAGCAGTGTGTATAGTAGATGCAACAAAACTATGATGGCTGAGATTTGCATTTTTAATACAAAACTGGGTTTGACAAACAACAAACTTTACTGCCAAAGGTTTTACAGCGTTCAATCTTAGTAATCTTTATTCAACTTAAAACAAGGTTCTGTAAGTTCTAATTTTGTTTCTACCGTGATCAGATGAACCTAATGCATCAGCTCTCCGATATACATGTCTATTGTAATTTACAATTTCGTCACAAAAAGTTATTGATAAATAGATAGATAGATAGATTTCATTCCGTATAAAATGTACATTTACATGGCACAATAAAATATTTTATATTTTAACTACTTATTGAAAGTTATTTAATCATATTATACTAAATATGTAAATAATACTTTAATGATTAAATACTAGTAAATGATAAATACATTAAGAACCATGTCAAATTACATATACATGTATTTTACAAAGGATAGCACAAAAAAGAAATTTGAGAAAACCATCATAATTTCCAGTTTGGTCCTGATGATGAAATATTTATACAGTTATTTAACAAAAGTATTGAATTTTATTATTTAAACTCAAAAAGATCATTCTTATAGTAATATTGCCAATAATTATAAACAGTATTTGAATTTTTTATGATTATCTCTATTCATGAAGATTGAAGTCTATGCCAATATTGAGATACTGATTTCTATTGACACGTTTAGGCTACCAATCAAGCTCATAACAAGAGAAAGCATAAAAGCTTGGCTCTGAGCGGAATTTTATACATGAATATAACCTATTATCACAGAAAGAGCTATCATATGCTATGACGGGCCACATGGTACTCTCATATAGCTTAGTAATACACTATAAGGCATTCTGCATTTGGCTATAAGAATCCCTGGAGCCCCGTCAACTCTCTGTACAACTGACTTTGCTGTGAAATTTACATCTAGGGATTCATCCGACTTAATTTTGAATGCAAGATCATTAATTAACAAAGTACCATAACTGAAGAGAATAGGTGGCAAGGAACATCCCTGTCTAAGACAACACTATACAGTGAACCATTCATTATACAAATTCTAAGTCTAGACAACACATTACCATACAGTAGTATGCATACATGTATCATCACAAATACCTATTTGTGAACTAATCAGTTTGTTCCATAATAAATACATGTATAAGTGTTTTTTAAACTGATAAAAACATAGAATGTGGACTGCTAGGTTAATAGTTGTAATTGATGACATATGGTCAACAGTACTTCTACATTTTTTAAAGCCATTTTGCTGATCTATCAAACTATTGTTTGTTTCGTATCATTTGTACATGTATGTGTTTTACTATGCACAATTTATCCGATTAAAGTTTCACTGAACTATTTGCTTACTTCAGTGGCATGATACACCCACCACCCAGAACAAAAGTTCATTTTTCTCAATAATAAGGCTGGTGACCTATCTTATTTAAATTATTTTCTAGAAATTTATGTTTGAACAATTTTTCTGCAATGAATTTACAAATTGAAGATTACAATTGTCTTTTGATAATTGAAAACAAATTTTATATATTATTTGAATTAAACTGGTTTCTCTTTATGTTTTATTTTCAGAGTGAATACATTTTTAAATCTCAGTTCATGTTGTTTCAGGATCAATAAATTATTGCTTACTATTTGAAATAAATCACAATGGTGAATTGCCAAATTTGGATTTTTAGTATTGATAAACATGAGGTAGGGGTCATTTTAACCGGGTACATACTTCATAAATAAGGCTGGTTACATAACATTTTTATTACGTATTCATACTTATCAGGTATACCTTAACAACAAACCAAATTTCATAAAATTCTCAATGCTGAAAAACATTATGAAACTGTAGCGATCGTCTTTAAGGTGCTTTTTAATAGATGGAGCAGTTCCTTTCTGCCACACAAAGTACATTCCATAGACATAACAGGTCATTATTCCACAACAGCTGACTGATCTTTCTCCTCTTGAACTTAAAAAAGATTTATGATTTATGTTTCAGTTTTCAAAATAGTACATAACTCAATTACAGTATAGGTAGTATTTTGATTCCTATGTCATGTAAACTTTGTTCTAACATTGACAAATTTAACAGCAAAATCCGTATGGAAAGTTGCATGTTTTAAATCAAACTTATAACTTACAGTATCGATCTTTGGCTACTGAGAGAGAGCATCCAAGTTATCTATGTGAATAAATACAGGTTAATCTTTTATGTCCTAGATAGAGTGATAAGGTTTTAGAGCAAATCGTCTATGATATAAATTGTACATCTAGTTTTAAAATCAAAGCCAGACATTTAGCAGAATTCAAATGGATTAAAAATTTACAGTCACCGTTTCCGTTGGGCTTAAATGATAATATTTATCAAGAAGGTAATATCTCTAAAAACCCTGATATCGATATATTTTCAATTTTAAATATTAGGAAACGTAAATCTAGGTCTCATGGAATTAGACGCAATGGTAATATTAAGCGCAAATCAAAAGTCAATATTTCTGTTGCAGACCTCGATATAATTCTTTCAAACTCTGGTAGACATTCAATGCTTTCTCGTCTCAAGCGGACCAGTACGTTATTCAAACAGATCCGTTTTACACTGTGTCATATCTTATCCAAAATTACACACAACACGTTCTCCGTCCACACATTGACACTCAATCTGATCATGATAGACATTTTCTTAAAAAGCTGTTACGACCCAACTGTTTTGAGACACACCGCATGTTTGGTGTTCAACCCGTTTACAGTTGGACGCTATGCTTCCCTCTTTGATTGTGTCTGACGGAAGAGGGGGAGGACTCTGTGATGGGCAGTTTTTAAATCCCACTGGGACGAAACTGTTTTGATTTCTGTCCTCTGGCCTGTTTCGTCGGGCCCTTAAGGGTGTTTCTCTTGGTGCTCTGCCTTCTGCAAAGGCATTGAGTACATACGTTTTTTGGTTCTCAAGGTTTGCTTTTCATATATTCATACACGAGCATTTTTGTGTTTTACATACCATGCCTTTTGTTTCCATTGCGTGTGTTAGAGATTCACCTAGCAGGGATTACTTTTATTTACACTGTCCTGTGACTTTGGAACATGGTGGGGGTAAGAGTGAGGTTGGGTGCGCACCATAAACCGGTTTAAGCTCCCCAGTGGTGTTTTTGCCACTGACCGTTCCAAGGCGGTGCCCCACTGTGTTCCTTTAATTGTTCGTTTTGTCCTCGTGTGTTTGCTTTGTATGCTAGTGTGTGTTGGTAGTGTATGTGTGTGTGTGTACATGATTGTTTGTGTGTGTGTGTTGTGTGTGTGTGTGTGTGTGTTGGTGGTGTGCACTTCTGGGTGCTATGGGGCTCGTTTTGGGGAGGCTGCGTTTTTGGTATGTGGCATTCCCTGTTTGATATTATTTTTGTTTTTTTGGAATACGATGCAAAACTGAAGAAAATCAGCCTTGGGATTTCCACCAAATGGTTTCATATACTGAAACTGGCTTCTAAAACTTTACAATAGCCATGGAGCATTCCCCTGTTTAAAATACTGCTACAGAAAAAACGAGTGAATGTTTTTGAATTTCATTAGATTGGCCTGTGTGGTCTTTCTGTCCTACATGTTGTAAACAGTCAGAGATATACGTTGCGCATCATTCCACTATAATTCAAAATAGGCATGCATACATATATAGAAACTATTTACATCCTCTTTCTGGGAGACTTCTGGAAAATTACAAAGATATTTGATAACTGGAAAACCTACTTTCGTTTTGGAAAAGGCAAATATATTTCATTAATTATTTTGTTGAACTCAAATTTGCAACACAGATGGTCACATTCGTTGCAGTTTGTCATATTTTTCATTCTAAGAAGACACCTGTTATAATACCATAACAGAAAATTTGATTTGGTCTTTGTAATGGACCTTTAACATGTAAAAATTAGAAAAAAGTTCAGCCACCATAAATTCTTTATAACTATTTAATGTAACGGTAATCAACTACTGCAAAACCGTTTGTTGATACAGAAGTTAAGTCATCGTTGATACAATTACAATCATTTAAAACGCACATATTATCAATGAATAAGAGAGCCATGATGGCCCTATAACATTACTCTTATAGATCAGGTTAAACAAATTCAAGTGAACTCTGCCTTAGAGCGGTGTCAATTTTCACCAAGGGGTGGGGGGCAGCTTCTCCATCTGTTTTGGTCTTGACTGCGTTCTCTATAGCCTTGACTACACTGACCCCGGCCTTGGTAATTGTGATCTCACCCTTTTTTTTATTATAAGTAGCATTACCGAGAGTTATTTGAATTTGCACAATCAGAGTAAATATCACTATTTCCTCTATTACTGCCATCATCACTGTAACTGTATTTAACTGAACCACCAGCTGTTAACAGCACGGTTAAGAGTACTTCAAATAGTTAGATGACCATCTTTAGTAACTGAATTTACAATAGTATGTACATTACTGGCTACAAGATGATCTTCTTCAGACTGATCTGCATGAGCGTATACATCATTGAGTGCTGTTTTCTGTAGTTTTCCGTTAGCTTTAATTAAGGACTTTATTTTATTCCATTCCGTCTACTATTCTAGTTTTACTGTTGTTTTACTTTCATCATTGCGTCAGGTGATAATTCAAATCTATAACAAAAAGGGTATACAAAGAGTAGATATAATTGTTCATGTCAGAAAGGAAAACAAAGAAATGTAAAATTTAGTAAGGGAGTACTGTAATACCAAAGCCTTACATTTTCTTATCTCCTTTAGATTGAGAATAGTTTTTACTAGAGTTGCATGTACATTTTTCTTATCTAATGTGTTGAAACAAAACCATCGTGAAAGCAATGTAAAAAATACTCTGAATTTAATGAATAACATCAAAACATAATACCGATATGCCTTTCCATATTTTAAAAAAACCCAACAATGCAGCAGGAATTTAAAATCGTCTGTACTTCATTTTGAAAATGTTTATAGGTAAAACTTTGTATAATAAGATGTAAACAATTGGTTTTAGTCCTTATTAGACATCATAGTTTTCGGATAAAGAACTTCGTTTGTGTAGCTCAAATATTATTTTCACCATGTGTTTAGTACAAAAACTTACCTTCTCCGGTGATTTTTAATTTGCTTATCTTTGTTGTTGTTATACTTTCGTTTTCTGCAGACGCTCTTCAGTGTGGAGATGACGCTTTGTACATTATATGGTAAGCCGGATCAGTCAAAACGATTAACGCGAAAAAAATATGTTTAAATTCTTTTTTTTATGCTTTCCCGTGCATAGATTTTTCTAGACTTTTTATATATTGAATGTTACGTAATACTAAATCTGTCAGCACAAAAAACATTTCTATTGCAATTAGTTTGAGGTCAAATTACAGATTGACTGGACTAAAAGGAGTGAATTCGTTATCATCGTTATTCCGATAATTCATCATAAATATGCCATAAATGGTTCCTTAATACGTGGCAATTATGGAGTCGGACGAAATTCTGTCGGGCTCTGTTCGCGTATGAGCAGTCCTTAGAGTCGGAGAAATGTGGTAAGAATATTATGGACATTTTGTGGAAATGCTGGTAAAGAAACAAAGTATGAAATTTTCGTGAGTATATCAATGTTTGCAAACTTCTTGTCTAAATGGGTGAATTAATAACTATCGTTATTACGATATTTCAAACTAGCTTTTACGATCAATGAAGTTTTGATTGACGCTTATTGTTTATATGTTTGATGATGTGTAGAAAGTCAACAATGATTGTTAACGAAGATGTTGGTTGATATCGGTTATATAACACCAAATATATGATTATGTCATGATAGTAGGTTTTAAATACCTTCCTAAGTTTCTTATTCGATAAAATTTGCTTTAACGAGATAGGAGTTAGCTGTGAAAATTAGAACGAAGCGGAGTTTAGTTTAAACATTATTTATTCATATATAAACGCATTTACAAATACAATATATAATAACAATATTCAGGATTGAGCAATAAGCTAAACGCTTGTATAGAAGCTCTTTCCTGAAGCGGAGTTTGGTTAAATATCATTTATAGTTTGAACTATTCTTTCAGCTATTTGCTTGCATATGTAAAATCGAGCCAAATTGAGACTTACATAGCGATATCTCCTCACTGCATGTAATATTTCTGTAATATTAATGTACTGCGACTAAGGTTTCGTTCATTTTACATTGTACCGTATTGATGCTTATATAGCTGACCTTATTAACTACTTGTAACCATCAAATATTATAAGTTGTGTAGTACGTCTAACACCCCCCCCCCGCCCCTTAACACAATAATACAAAAAAAAAACACATCTACATCTATTTTAAATTTGAAACTAAAAGATAGGTCTACAATGCATTAAAGATTAGGTTTATGTTTGAGGAAATAAACGATCATATTAAACCAATTATTGTAGGGACAATTCAGTGACGACTGTCCATGGTTTGAAAAGACATCAGTGCGTCAAATATCTCTGGATGACGGTTCAGCAAATACCTACTGTTTTTTCTCCCCGCACAAGGAGCATAAAAGCTGTATGTAAATTCAGTCACATCATTATATAATTTAATTAAAGACACTGGAAACGCTGAATGATTTAATATCACTGGTAACAGTTCACGTTATTTATTATTATGCTCTTTGTCTCGATGACTCATCCCCATGTCAATAGAAGTTTATGTTTTCAATGTTGACATTTGCCAAAAACACCACACCAGGACCTTTGGTTGGGGAAATGTGTCAAATGAGATCTCTGTGAATTGGTCAGTTTTGATGCATACATATCATTTAAAGCATGCATGGGGTCGTTACGTCATTTACTGCACGTCGTCCTTGGAAAAACGTGCTGTATTTTATCGTAAAAAAACATGCTTTTCCCTATTTGTTTGTATAGGAAAAGTAGCCGCTTGTGTTAGAATATATTATTTGTCACAAAGGAAGTTGCAAATTTAAGCATTAACATTACTTTTAGTTGACTAAGTTCACGGTGAATTTGAACCAAAAACGATTACAGGAGACATCGGATAATTACTTCTTACGATATCTTCATAAAACCGTTTCTTACGCATTCTGTTTTTCAAATCTTTTTCATATTTACAATGTTACTGAAAAGACAAGACATACATCTACATATGTTTAAGAAACACTGTTTTTAGAACTCTACATACATGGATAAGGCATTATCAATATATTTGATGTATCTAAAGTTTGGCAAATATTGGAGATAAACAAACACACAAAAACCCAATCTGAAAGAAACATGAGACACAGGTCAAAGTTGTTTTGGTATTTTCTCGCTTTGAAGTAAATTATTTTATGATAATACATGAGTATCTGTTTTTCACCATGATTAGTTTTGAGTTAACTGACTGGTTTCAGATATTTGATAAAATCCTGTATGTTTAAACCCTTGTTTATTTCGTTTAAATGATGGTGAATATGAATATTCCGTCTGAAAAGGACGGACTAACACTGTCCTTGGATATCAGACTTCTCCATACTAAATATAAAGACAGTTTCTCTGTTTACCACACAGAAATGAAATTAAAACATAAAAAGAGGTGAACGAGTAATATTAGACTAAGAGCGTAAACACAAATTTTTATTGCATTTGAAGAAACAACATGTTACACAGACTAAATTTAGTTAGAACTTAATATTCAAGATGATTGCTTTTTTCAGCTTTCACGAGACACCCAAAGGCCTTAGGTAAGTCAAGAAATGCATTTAATTAAGTTAAAACAAAGATGCTGTAACTGATGGAGTAAAATGACTATTTCTGTGTGTTAAGTGTTTTTACGCTATCTATTTTAAGTTTATGCAGCTGAATGGTTGATATTTTAACGGCACCAAAATCATCCTTTTCACTATAACTGTGTCAAATTGGCCTGATCCTAAGAAACACTCCTTTAATAAATAACACCCGCAAAGCGTCTATATGTCCAATTTCTTAATGCATAACTATGTGACTCATATTTTGGTTTCATAGGCTGCAGTTTTAGTCTAACGAACTACTGGATGTTTGCCCTCCGCCTTGTCTTTATTTTTCTTTCTGTTGTTGTTACTTTGCTTACAATGATGCTGTTGCACAATATGAGAGAAAGGAGTTGTTTTTCTAGTTTCTTAGATTTAATGCCCCTGTCGGATTAAATATATTTTCAGAATTGACATCGGAATTCCTCATGTCGAAAGGGTCCTTTGCAATGTCGGGTATGTAGAATGTAAGAATTTAATAAGTTTTGTTTTGTTAAACAGTGTACATGTAGATCTATGCACTGATCTGTTGTTACAAAGGATGAGTACGTATACTTCTCCTTTCTTACGTACGACGTGTTTTATTTAAAATAACTTACTTCAAAGCAAACAATTAAACAAGTTTATTTTGGTTTACTAATAGTTTTACTATCAGTTCATTGTTTACAGGCATGGTGATGGGCTTCCTCATATCCAAAGGAATCGTTTTTGGATCAGGTACATTTTACTTGAATTAGATATAACCTGTTTAAAATTAGCATTCAAACATGGATATATATGTTCTATTACAACGACCACAATGTAAAGGCTTATGTTATACAATGTATTCTGATATAGAATATATAGGCTGGAAATGTCTTTAGCACTGAAAAGACTCAAGTCGGACTTGCAATCAATTCAATAGTAAAAACCCCTTTGTGCATTAGGCAGTAAGAGAATATCAAAGAGATCTGCTTCATTATCTTTTTAAGGAATTTTGGAGCGAATGAAGAGCGAAGAAATATATATCCTTTCTGTTCACGTTTAATAGCAAATGTCAAACTTCATGCTAATTAGCTTGTAAGACAACATATTTTCAAGTTTTCTTATATGGGATAAAGGATACAGGGAAATTTATTATTTCCTCTAAGATATATAAATTTTTTGGCCCACACATAGTGTTTTTCAGTAACTGTAATAGCTAATTTTTTCCAGTAACACATTTCTTCTATTTATTTTAATGAATAAACCTTGTACCAGGGGTAAAGCTAGAGCAAATTTTAGGGAGAAGTCATTTCTCCCTGAGTTGAAAATAGTTCAGATATGTGTCTTTAGTGTGTTTCAAAGTGAAGTAGATATAATACTACATAATGGTTGTATGATAAGTCGGGAGATTGGCCATTATTACATTGTATGAGACTGCATTTAGATACCGGATATTTTATAGACTGATTTTCATGCATTTTTGTTGCTTAAATACAACATTTACAACATGCATGTAAATGTGAGTGGGTAGTAATCATGCACAGTTACAGCCCAACCCAACTTTCCACAACACCATCATTTCCATAGTTGGCCCAGATTAAATGCCATATCAATAACCAACAAACTATATGATAGGTGTTCTAAAATAAGTAAGTACCGATAGTCAGCATGGTATTAAAGGCCATAAAAACAAAGCAAAATTGCATTCTACTGGCACAATAATTTGGGAAAACTAACAAAAGGGTGTTTAAATCCACTCTTCAACTGGAAAGTTTAAGGTATGAAACTCATTTGTGTTGGCTAAAATACAGCTGATACAACACGTTATCCTTTTTCCGGACAGACGCTTACGCGGACATGCCAATCTTGAAGCATGTTTCTATCACAATGGCAATGATAGCTCCAAACTTATTTTAATCATAGAGGTAAATTCACTGATGTGACGAGATCAAAGAATGCCGCCGATACTGTCATGTGTGATTGATCTTATGAATCACGTGCCATTAAAAGGAAAGAAAAATTATGACAGCTTAAAAGATGTACACGTAGCTTTTGATAATACACTGATACTTTTGGATTATAAAACTATAACAATATATACATTTTGGAATAAATAATGTTTTAAGTAAGTATGATATTGTTTTCTTTTTGTTATTGCAATATATTTGTCTCTATTAATAGATTGATTGTCTGTGCCGAGGTTGTTTATTTTAATCCGTCAGCATGCTAGACTGTATGTTCAGGCATTTCCGTGGCTATTACCTAGGGTGTTTTAACATCGTATATATCATGCATATGAGCATAAAATTCTACCTAAATAATCAATCAAATGTGTAAATCTGTTCAACTGACCGTTATGAAGTTGTTCCAAATCTAATTATTTCAATGCATGTAATTTTCCTTTACACAGCCGCTATTATCGGCTGGTGGCATGATATTTAACACGTGTATTTTTATTTTGCTTTTCAATATGTACCACTAATTGTGGCTTCAAGTGTGCGAATAATCTCCCATTGAACAAGATGTTAGGATGTTGTTTTCGAATTTCAAAGTGTAATTCACGGGATAATACTACGCGATTTTCTCGTATGATTCATCCCAATTTAAATACGAGGAATGTTCAAATATGAATGCATCTAGTAAGCACATAAAAATGTATCCTTGATTAATTTCAATAAGCATTTTATTTTGTCCCCTCGAAGTATTCACCTCCAGCAGATATGCAAAGTTTCAGTCTTCTAATCCAATCATTGAAGGCATGTTCATAGTCTTTTCTAGGTATACTATTAAGACAGTGGAATCTTGCAGAACCGAGGTGTTTGCACTGGACAATTTTTCGACCAAAAAGGTACAATGTACCTATTGAAGCTTGGGAACAAAACGAAGTCACACGGGGCAAGGTCAGGCGAATACGGAGGGCGAGGGAGCACAACAACCTTTTCCTGCTTCAGAAAGTCTTGTACAATAGACGAATTGTGCGATGACGCATTGTCATGTAGCAATCCGACATTGGCCAAACCAGTTGCAGGTCTTCGATCTTTGAAATATTTCAGTTTTCGAAGAGCTTTAGTCGAGTAAAACTTCGCATTTACGGATTTGCCTATAGGTACAGCAACCTGAATGGCAGGACCCTGATTTATGAAGAATATGGCATACATTAACTTCTTGACACTCATGGTCCGCTTTGTAATGCATGGTCTTTTGCCAGACTTTGTTGCTCATATTTTGTTCTGAATCTTTCGTTTTTGGCACAAAAAAGTGAACCCTGGTCTCATCACCAGTGATGACATTTGCGAAAGACCGTGCATTGTAATTTGGAAACTGTTTAAGCAACATTTTTGCGCATTGAACGCATGCCTTTTTCTGCTCATCTGTCAACAGATGGGGAATCTATCTAAGCACTGATTTTTCTCATTTTCAAATTACGTTTCAGAATTGCATGAGCTGCTCCTAATGAGATGCCAACCATACTAGCTATTTGCCTAGCGGTGTATCTTGCATCAGTAGCAACTATTTCTTTCACTCTAGCAACCATCTTGGCATACGCTGTTGTTTTCGGCCGACGGCCATGTAGTACATCTTCTGTTGAAACTAACCCACATTTGAATTTCTTAAACCAACGAATAACTGTCGAAAAAGACATTTTAATATGCTCATAAACAGAACATATTTCATCAAAATTGTGTTTACACCGTATGCCAAGAATTCAACGATTCTTAATTTAGGCCGTATTTTAACGGCGTGCGCTGACCTTCTTCCAAACATTTGTGTATTAGTATACACAAGTAGGTAATGTTTAGCAAGCGATAGACACAGATAAAGTGAACGGATTTTAATGGGTGTGGTATCAATTCAAATCCAAATAATTTATCTACCCAATAATTTCAATTTCCTTCTGATTTTCGCATTATTGAGCGAGATAACATTCTACATGCATTCACTTTTTAACAATCTTCGTACAATCGTTACAATTTCTCAAAAATAAAATGGACTGTATGACGTCATATAGGAAAGTGTCGCAAAGCGCAAGGTGATGTGTTTTCGAGTTTAAATGCTATGCATTTATTCAAAAGGTGAAGAATAATTATAATTTTAGGATTACTTAAAGAAAAATACTTATTTAGGAAGTCCATTAGCTTTAAACAGTGGCAGATAATTGATTTATTGTACGTGGTTTGATCGATACTCTGAGTGGTTTAACACGGCTCATTTCCTAGGGAATTATAGAGCATTTAAATAAGGCTCTGAGGTTTGACAACTATAAAATATCAGATCTCAAAAACGGGTCAAGTTGATGAGACGAATGAATTAGGCTATTGATTGTGGAGTCTTTGAAGTCGGGAATTATCGAAAAGAATCAACATATATCTATTTTTGGATTGAAAATTAAAGGTTAATTAGTAAATACATATAACTAACATTCAAGACCTGACCCAAATGCGGCATTGCGAAAATCCGTGTCCTTTCACCACAATTCATTGGGACAAACGGTCACCGTGACTTGACATCAGTACGGGTGATCCGAGGTGTTCTTTTGGTGACTTGATATTTTCCGGATGGAGTGAAAACCGTTATCTTACCAATGAAATGCGCGACTTTCTCGTTGTCAAAAGCAAACTCCAAAAAATAACCGATTATTTTTTATGGCGCGGGCGTGAGCCAGTAACAAATCCATGAGAGGCTATTTACACTATTAACTTACATTTTGACTCAAAATGCATGCGATCTTTTTCTAAGTATTTCTAAGTACCTGAATGAAAGTAATCGTAAAAACACACAGTGTCTTGCTTGTCATATTTTTCATCATCTGTTTTTTTTTAATGCGACATTTTCTACTTTATATTCCATACATTCAATATTGTTCCTCATTCGTCGTCATTAACAGCAGCACAATCAACATCAAGTACAATGTATTTCGGACTTCAATTCACAATAGTTTCCGAATGGAAAGAGGGTAAGATAACATTTGTCGTACACACTGTACAGAAGAAAAGATACATGGAAACAATTATATACCACGAGTTTATAACGATCCTTTGATGTCGCATGATATTGCACTAGATTGACAAGGACTTAATTATTTCCATTTTCGTTTCAGAAATGATTGCCGAAGGAAAACTCTTTGTCTGGTACCATCTTGATTTGCGTCGCACGTTAACTCTGCTCGAAATCGTCATAAAATTAACCAATCAAAATTACAAGGTCAGTATAGAAATGATTGTGAACATCTGATTCGATAACGCTACTTTTGTCGGAAAATCCCATTTCAACGTTTTATGTAAGTATTATTATAATTAATACGTATACAGATATATTGAATAACGATAATAGTGCATGTTAAAAACGCCGCCATGGCTTAGAGGATAAGATGATTGAGTTCGGACCAATTTGTGCATTGTTGCCAAAGAATAAAATGTAGCTCTTATGGGAAATAAAATATCGCATATATCGATTTTTGGTGTTGCGTTAAATATTTCACGTAATCCAAAATTAAAAAAAAACTGCACACACTTGTAAAGTACTCGACTGCCCTTCAGTACTTTCAGTACTTTGATGTTATCACATGCAACGTAAACGACGGAACAGATTATTTTTTCAGGAGAATTCAGTAGTATTCATGTATTATTATCTTAATTTATCATAAAGTAATTAACAAATTAGAAAGAACATCGCATTTGCAAACAATTATCATGTTCGCACCTTTACAAGTAAGATTTATAACTTACAAGCATTTTGTAAAACTATCGTTGATTCGTCGATTCGTCATATTATTTTTTATTTACCCAATAAATATTCAATAGTCTACCTTCTAAAGTAGTTGATGTTCCTTGTCTACTGCACTTAATAAATTAAATGCCGTGAAAACAACAGTTAAGATATTGAAAAAGAATTATGTCCTTTCCGTCGATAAAATATAATCATATCTATATATAGAGCATATCTATAGAAATATATTTCATTTATGTATTTACAGACATGGGTCGACAAAAGCGAGTACATTTACTGTTTCTATGACGATGCAATGTGGAGCTTTCTGCACCTTAAAGCAACGGGATGTGGAGCCGAGTTTTCTGTTTTACCGCCAACGTTGTTGGATCTGGTTTTTATGTTGTAAGATTTGTTTATCATTAATGACTATAAACCATTTAACCTTAGTAGACATTTTCTTAATCATCATGATACTTTTTAATTTGTGTCAGTTATTTTAACCGCAAATTAAACACTCGCAACATTTTTATGAATTCGGACATTATAACTCCAAAAATTAAAGATTTTAAGAGACATTACATTACAGCGACGGATATTGTAATAGAATATTATCACAATCTTTCTTCTAGAAAACAAAGTGTCTGATTGTCAGTTGTGTAACCGAAACGCGTAGTAACTATATCCGAACATAACATGTACAAAGAAAGCATTGCCTCGATTCGTTACCCTGTATTGCGTGTGCCTTTTTGCTGCCCTTTACCATGTTACCAGCTGGAATTAGATATAATTTAGTTGGTTTATTGCATTACACCATAAGGAATGAATTTAAAGTAAAACTATATAAAGCAAATCGACGTACGAGCATATTTATAGTACTAGCAATGTTTATAAAGAGATTGTCAGTAAGCTAAAATTGACCATTTTAAAACATGCGTAGACAATATTATACTACTATGAAACGAAACTTAATTGCTTTCTGCTTTTAGTTTTATAATTCACTTGAAGATCTAAATACATGCAGTTCTGGTTTTGAGACCTGTTTCCATTGCTGAACTAATTCATTTCAGTTAACAGCTAACAATGTATGCCAGAACAATACACACTAATGGCATCAACTTTCTCTATCTCTGTAATACATTATGTAGTGAAATGTCCATGCTTCTGCAGCCTGCTTGTATACATGTACAAAAATGATTGCATAAGCACGTGCAAACTATCCCCAATCGTGGAAACTATGATAACGTCATATTAAACAAGCATATTATGTCGTAAACAACTCGTGACTTATAATACAACACTTATCATAAACTAGATTACGAAATGTAAAATATTGATCTATATAAATTAAAACTAAAGAAACAATACAATATTATTCTCTTCGAAGAAGCAATATAGATGCAAACGACTCGTGTTACTACTAGTTACGTGCTCAGCGTTTCATATTCTTTTTCCCCACAATAAAGAAAAGACTGTTTCCACGTGTATGCGTCAAAGGAGAATAGCATACATGTAGTTTTACCTGTATTGATGCGGAGATACTTTTCTTACAAAAGTCAAAGAGATAATTGCACGTTGAAATTTATTTGTACGGAAAGGTGGTAAAAATATCAAAATACAAATTTTGGTTCCAAAATGTGTTTGAACGAAGATATTTGAATATGAAAACACTCGTGATCGCAGTGAACCGCAGATAAATATCTCCTACGCACATTTTCGTGCAAAAATCGATCTCTTGTCTCAACATATATCGTTTTTAGTGAAAACATTGACAAAATGGTCGACAACTTTCGGTTTCTATCCGTTAAAGCATTCAACCTTCAATAACTTCAAAAGTTCGAAACATTGTGGGTCGAAAATACTAACTGAGTGACGGCTACATATAACCATTGACAAACAAGTTATTCATATGATTTTATATCGTTTAAAAGAAGACTTATCTAGGTATGAATCCGTTTGACTAACATGTAAATAAAAAAATACGAATTCCGCCATTTTCTCAAGCGATCATAAACCAAGTTTGCGCTCACTAAACGCCCACACATCTGTAAAAGGAATGTACTTAAAACTTAAAACTTATGTGTTGCTTTTTGTTTTGTTGACATGAATCTTTATATCCGCGTTCACGAATAAAGATAGTGATTTTAATCGGAAAAAACGTTCCCTGAATTGATGTTTATGACCAACAAACATTTAATATTTTGTCTTATTGTTATTGGTGCAATTGTTTTAGGAGGACACATGCTCGTTTTATTACACTTGTCTTTGCGGAACCATTGACTTTACAGACAATTGAATCGAAACAATCAATTCAAATTTTCACTTCGGATTTCCGTAAGTTAAACATTCATTTTTTGTTTCATAAATTTTTACGACGTTATATTTTGACAAATATGTGTAATCGATTGACACAATTGTGTTGATGATACTGTTTCTAGACCTAAGCTTTGGCAGTTTCTTCAGCAGTTTAGTAAGATAGTACCAGTAAATTGTCAGTGGAACAAAAAATCTAACAGTTTTCTTAAACAGCTGAGAAATGCACTGAGGATCTTGGTATGGGAGATGGAAGTATTCAAAATCTTCAAATAACAGCTTCCTCGGCTCTATCAACACACTTACCGTCTGATGCAAGGCCGTTAAGTACTGGTTGGTGTGCCGACGTTACGGACACGACACCTTGGATAATGGTTAGTTTTTATTGGTGAACCGTCAAATAGACCTGCCTAGCCTAAACTGAAACGTAAACGTAAAGAAACTTACTTCGTAATTGCACTGAAATATGGGGACTTTCTCTATTGTAAAAACACTATGAATAACAAAATAAAATGAAAAGATACAGGGGATTGAGACTAGCATACATGGACTGTTCGTTTTTGTTAAACAAACGCCTGTCTAGATTACCTTTCGAAGTAAATGTATAGAATACGGTCATGTAGAACTTACCGACTTATTCTATTTAATATTTCCAATAGAGTGCTCCACCTTTAAACTGTGTCTCTAATTCTTACGTCGGCGGTGATGGATTTTCCCCAAGTGAGACACATGCATATGACAATCGAAGCTAGCCTCGTTCGGTTGAACTGTCATTAAGACAGCCTGACTCCGCTTTACATACAATACCATTTTTATCAAAACAATGTGTGTACGTATGTTGTCGAACGTCAGATAACAAGAGTGAAACTGATCGTTGGCTCATCTTTTGCACCAACTGATTGATACCATTTGTCATAAATTATGCGTATCATTGTTCCGATTTCAATGTTTGTATTTGCGGGGCGTACACTTGACATCGTAGCGAAACTAACAAAGTCCTTTTAGAGAACAACAAGAGCTATGTTTACCAGGCGATAGCTAGGACTTTTGTATTTTCCTATCAACAGAGTGGTGAGGAAATGTGCTAGAAATTTGCTAGAAGTTCTCGCTGATAATTTTATTGTTAAAGCTGTAACCTACATGAGAGAACCAAAAACAAATGAGACATCGTCTGCAATTATGAAAAACGGAAAACATTTTACTGCAATTATTCATAAAACAAAATCAAAAGATTACTGACTCGGTACACCCGTACATAATTCATATAGCAGATACATATAACGTATTCATGTACATCGAAACCACTGCTTTCAAATTTCATTATTCGATTTGACTGTAGGACATGTCGTGTCCCTGAAGTTTTGTACAAGCATTATATATCATAGATCGTTACTGTATAGTGAAATAAGAAAACCATATTTATACTGTATGATTGTTAATAAGCGATACGTAAAAAGCGAATGTATGAACATGTAAAGTTTATGAGCTTTTTCGGATTGAAATCAACTTGCAAGTGCTTATCCTCAGTTTCGCACCAACT
Source organism: Saxidomus purpurata (assembly GCA_022818135.1). Classification (NCBI taxonomy): domain Eukaryota; kingdom Metazoa; phylum Mollusca; class Bivalvia; order Venerida; family Veneridae; genus Saxidomus; species Saxidomus purpurata. The sequence goes on from JAFMSR010000004.1 coordinate 33,138,107, forward strand.
AGTCGGGGTTTAAGAAAGCGCAAATATATAACAGGCTATAGGTATGCTGCGTTCTGAGCCTCCGGGATGAGCGGCAGAGTTGTATTAAATATCAAATCTAACTAAACGGATTATAGTTGTAAAGGGTAACGGGTTCAGCTGCATACAGTGGTGCTTACGTTTACATTTTTGTAACTTTGTACACGAAACGAACGATACACGCACGATAAACGCAAACGGAACGCACGATAACTGATGAATGAATCGAGAATGATGAGCGATAAGAACGATACAAGATTCCCGATGAACGAAAAACGATTATTTTATTTACTCGGACATTTTCGTTTGTTTAAGGTAAGTCGCGGGGTTCCCTCTGAAAAATGGTCGTTTTTTTAAATCTCGACGCAAAGTTTAGAAATCGTGCATGCCTGTGGTATGAGGTACTGGCTTTCCCGGAAAAGATGTTTTGAAATTATCTGTAAACGATAAGCACGGAAAAAGCGCCACCTAGCGGAGGGTGTTTTTTGAAAGATTTTCGTCTTTCACGGACAAAAGTCCGTCAAAAATTTTTACAGCTATGGTTTTACCACCAAATCAAAGCCGAATCAATCTGAGTTCCATGCATACAAAATTATTTAAAGATATCCACATTGAATACCTAAAATAACGTAATGATCCGCGAATGGGAGGCAATTTTCAAAGCGAAAATGACCCCAAAGTGGACGCATTAAGGGCAAATTGCGAGAAATCGGCTCGAGAGAATTTTTTTTAAAACCGTAACGGATCCTTTTAAATAAATATAAACATTTTTTTGAAATAAAAAGGGGTGTCACCGACTTTGTTTTCAGGCCATCTAAACTTTTCTGAAGCACGACAGGGATGCGTTAATGACGGTTTTTTATGCGGCGTCACGGTGTATTACTGACGTCGGTCTCTTTGAAGTGAAACGTTTTCGTTTAGATGCGCAAGACTTCATTTATAAGAACAACTTACTGTTGTTATTTTCCATAAGAAAAATTCAGTTTTGATAGGCATTTAGATAAATTTCCGTTTGCACATTTAAATAAGAACGTGGAAACAGATCATTCACGCAAAACAGTCAGGTTTTTGTGTTGCACATGTCATGTGTCCATATGACTTCTGCCTGACACCGCTTCCACGGTCAAGTGACCAAAATCGCTGATATGAAATCATTGTTACCTCAGGTTCAAGTCCCGCTACTGATAATATCTGTTGACCGTTTCCTACAGAGAAAGAGAATCTAAATAGTTCGTGTTTTATAGGAATGAAGGTAAGGTTATCCTGTTGAAACAGGCGTTAAAGTCAATGTATGCGAATTTAATACGCGCTACTTGTGCGTATATATATATATATACATGTGTACAAACTCTGTGAAAGCAGCAGTACAGTTGCATCTGTAACAGGAATGACCAACAGTCAGAACGTTATCACTATTTTCAGGATAGATAGACGGACATAAAGTGGCCATAACTCCTATTTTATATTATTAAAGGTTCATATAGCTAAGAGAATAACCGGTTCAGAATTCACAAATCTTTTATTTTTACAGTTACTTCTTTTTTACTAATATTACATTGCACATTTAAGCTACTGAACTCCAGATATATAGTATTTTTTACTTTTGACAAAATCAGTGTTTAGTCATTCTGTAAACATAAAAACAGCGTTTTAAGCTATTTATTAAAGAAAGAAAAAAACTATTTCTACCAGAGACGAGATTCGAACCGAGGTTGCCGCGGTAATAAAAGTTTAGCCGAACGGTTTACCAACTGAGCTGCCGAGGAATGTACACATGCTGTGTGTCTTATAAAAAAAATTACCAATGAACTGATAGCGTGACAAACTGGGTAACTTTTAGAACGGACAAATTGGCGAAAACAATATATTTGCAGCGTTTATTTTGTTAGGTTATCTTTCAATGCCCCCGATACAGTTTTAACATTGAATTATTGAAATCGAAACTTTTCTGTTTTTACTGTGCGTACATATACATGTGTACAAACTCTGTGAAAGCAGCAGTACAGTTGCATCTGTAACAGGAATGACCAACAGTTGACCATCTGGAGTTCAGTCGCTAAAATCTTGTCCAAATATAAAAATCAAATGTACCCACATTTTATTTAGAGGAAGTGAGAAGTAACCAATCTCTCGTTACTTTAGCGTTTGTACAGGAACATATTTCAGTAACACTTTTTGCTGAAATAAATGATTATCTAATTACACATGCGGACAAAGTTCATGTGTAAAACGACCTATGTTTTTAGTGTAACAGTTAATGAAACTGAATCAGAATAAAGCAAACTACAATAAATTCTGGTATTAATTAATTCGACAAGAAAACTAGAAATACAAAATATAACCTTTTGTTCGTGTAAACACTCGGCTCCCCAATTTGTGGAGGTGATAAATGTAACTGTACATCTACACATACAAAACCCCAAAAGACGAGCTACATGTTTGGGTAACCCAGGTGACCTGAAGAGGTCAGAACGCTGTGGCAGACGAGCAGACGAGCGACGCTTGGTTGTCGAAATACGCAAGTAGTTTGTCAGCAGCAACTCTGTGATTTTTAATATGACCTTTTAACAAACTTATTAACCCATCCAATCCAGATCTATCCAGGGAAAACTTTAAATGTTTTGGTTGAATTCCAAACCCCGCCAACGTTCTTGCTCAAAATCTTTTTGCTTACAACTTCGTGGAAAGAACCTATATTCGCCTTTTCAATTTTTATACGTGAAAGTGACGACTGTATTGTGTATTGTGTTTATAAATGTAACATTATACCACAACAGATCCGTGTTACAAGTAAATAAAATGGTGTCGAACTAGTTTATAACAAAGATCAATTTTTACCATTTTATTAAAATACGGTGTCCATTCAAATTTAAAATTTAAGTCTCGACTACATATATATTAATCATTGAAGTCGATCTAAAGTCAGTATGAGCTCGTTACGTCACGTCAATCTTGTATTTTACGTCAACGTTTTTCATGTTTTTTCCACTTCAAAATAGTTTCGGTGGCACGAAAAGAAGGACGGTGACCCCCTTTTTTATTTGATAAAATTGCTTTAAATTGGTTTAAGAATCCATAGCGCTTTTTAAAAAAATTCTCTCGGGCCGTTTTTTCGCAATTGACGCTAAATGCGTCAACTTTGCTTTATTTTTGCTTTGAAAATTGTCGCCCCTACAAGGTTCGTTCTACACTTTTTCATTTTTTGGCAAAAATATTAGATATTTTTATTTTTAGATGGGTAAATGAATCGATATTGCATTTATGAAAATTAGATCGTTTCGTTATCTACATAGAAAGAGATATAACGAAAATAACACGAAAATTGACGAAAATACACCTCCCCGCTAGGTGGCGCTTTTAACTCAGTTTCCATGGAAATATCCTTCACCGTATTATTTCTACAAAAGACAATTAGTCACGGGGTTGTCATGCAAAATATCTTAAATCTGCGTTGCCTTTTAAAAAAATGACCCGATTTCTGGGGGAAACCCGCGACTTACCTTAACAACAATATTATTAAGTGATGTCTAATTACAATGTAAGAGCTGAATCGAACCCCTTAAAGTCCTAAATTATCGATAATTTACAATAGAACCAAATAATTATTAGAATAATTAATTAGTAGTTGAATAGCGGCACACATACTTATTACATCTATAATTAGATGTTGTTAAGAATCATCGGACGGAAAGTCCGATTCGACTTATAACCGCTACCTAGCCACTTCCATAATTTTTACAGTTACAGTGAGCACCTTACCAAATGTCTACACAGAAGCAATTTACAAATAAGTGAATTCCCATATCCTTTGCGTCTGTACATGTAGAATAACACCTGGTGTAAATCTTGCACAATATGCAAAACGTCTACGTTCGGTTTTACCGGAAGCCAACATCTCTTCTTCCAACAAATATCTCGTGAGAAAAAGAAAAAATGTAACAGAAAGATAATTTAGTTAATTGAAAGAATGTTTTTTTTCTATTTCATCAATTTAATCCGATCTTTGAACAATAATATGAATAATACGCGTTTAGGTCTAGGCTAACGTGCAAACGTTCTACACGATTAGCCGTCTGCACTATCTCGGACCACTTTTATATAATTCTTATCGTGCAACGTTCACCACACGGAACGAACGATACGTTACACGATACACGATTTGAATGATGCACGATGAATGCACGAACGATAAACGCATGATGAATGCAAACGGAATGCACGATACACGCACGATACACGCACGATACACGCACGATACACGCACGATACACGAAAGTTTTGCAAAGTTACACGTGAGCACCCTTGTACTAGTATAAACAAGAAAAAACTGTGATACAAAGTATCAAAGCGGGCCCACAAACAATAATGCCATGTATATTGGTGATTGTTGATGTTGAGGCATGGCCCAAAAAGAACTCGAGGAAATCAATTCTGGTTGAACAAGCAAAACCTGACACGACACCACATCTACTGACTGACCTGTAGTATCGAAACTTTACTGTTATCATATAACATTTATACAGTATGCTCTATAGACCGGTCCTGATATGCCTCAATTTTTCATTACATGTACCAATGTCGTTATTAATGTGGCACGAATGAAGAGTTTTAAGATTATTTACTGTAAAATCTTTTAAAATGGTTTAAAAGCTAAAATGATAAATAAACAGCAGAAAAAAGTTTAAAAAAACTGGGTTTTGGTGGTATTGGAACTCGTTGATGTGTAAAAGTACATTTATACAAAAGTGCACGTACCTCTACCAATTGCACGACGGTGACAGGCTTCAAAGTGGACGGGGAAAAAATAAGCAAATATAATATTTTATACATTTTAAAAGACAATCGAAGATTATTCAGTCAACTGTGCTTCGTTTCTTTAATGTCAAAGGATGTGTACATGTATGTGGAAAACGCCATCATATTTCCATTTTATCAGCGTAGATTGCGCCCTCCATGAAACGAACGACAACGCAATTACAAACGACAACTCTTGCATTTCCAACAAATAGACTATATCTACAGTTTTAATCTCAGAAGTACATTAATTTTTCAAAGAAGAGAGACGAATATATTCGATCTAGTGCTTAAGTCTCCATGCATCTTTTACTCACCACGTATTAGATATAGCGGCCCACAATTATGAGTGTACATGCATTTTCTTAAAAGCATACTGATGATGAACAGTTGTTTTTTTATTGATGATTCGGTTTGTCTTTAGTAATACATGTATAAGAAATTAAATAATGATACATTAATCAAATTAATCCATGGTTGAGTGGTTAGAGTCGCTGGCTGGAAAACAATGTAGCCTCTTGCGGGCCGAGAGTCAAAGGTGTATTGCCCTGATTCCGACAATGTCTATTTATGGGAGAAGTTTGCAGCGATTTTATTTAATGCTGGTTCTTCCTATGGACGATCGTCTAGGTAAACTGGTAAAAATTACCAACATACGGTTAGAACGGGCATTACACTGACGCAACAACACCTGCTGGTACGTGCGTTGTTTGAGAAATTACCCAATTTATTTCCGAAGTATGTTTACCATTTACGAATTACGTTAAAGTAAGAACGGTCTAATACTGACTTTACTCCTTATTGCATGATATGCAAGGTTATACAATTATAGACTAATTTTGAGGTCAATATATAGTTTTGCGGACCTGTTAAAAGTGATATTGACCGAGGACGGGTGTTTCTTAATATTGTTTTTTAAAATCTCGCACGACAGAAAATTCTGCTAGAAGGGGAAATTTAGCTGATGCAGTTAAAAAGAAGGCACTTGGATAAAGCGACGTTTTGAGAAACGGGTTATTTTAATAATAATTGTATAATTATAACACTAACACTTCTACTATGGTTACTATTATTATTATTATTATTATTATTATCATTATCATGCAACAAAGTCTCACCTGATGTCTTATGTTGTATTTAAGTATGTACTTTTCTAGGTTGATCTAGTGGCAGTTACAGTGGTTGAAGGTATAAGTATATGGTTCATGGACAGAAGTCAAAGTAAAACGACAGAAAGTGAAAAACTAATGTCCTCTTTCTATCTTTACTATGGCAAAGATATTGAAAAACTGTCTGAGGTTAAAGATACGGTAATGTGCAATTTATATCATTTTATAAATAAACGGTTAATAAAACGTTTGTTTGAAACTTTAATAGGTACGGTCTTTATTTTATGTCTTTGATTTTATGTTTTCGTTTGCAAACACTTCAAGGTAAACTATTTATCATTTTGTATCTTCTAGTAACATGTATTAATTCTCTAACAGTTCTGAATAGAATGACCATTTGCATGTTTTAATGTATTTGTCAATGTAATTTATATGCATGTCGATGGAAGAGACATAAATAAATAAATAAACATTAAGTACATCTCTTAGAGATGCAATTTATATTCCGTTAGTTAAACTATTTATTGCATTATTTCGAAAAAAGTGCAATAGTTCATATTATGATATAACACAACACCATATTTACGTATACAGGGTTCATTTTAGAGGTATATTTGTGTCCGATTGTCTTCAGATGCTCTGTTAGTTGTTTACCAGATATGTTGAAGAAAAACTTTCGTAACTAGAATGACGATGTCGTTGTCGGACAGGCGTGTGGGCGGGGGGCCAGGCGAAACTTTTCGTTTCCGGATGAAAACTAAGGATTTGATTGACCTCTTTAAATTGGTATACATAAACCTTGCATGTAGACCTACCTTGGGATTGCATTTGGGCCCCTTGGGTCAAGTCAAGGTCACTGTTGCTAACAATAGACAAACGGTTTCCGGCCAATAACTTCATTTAGGATAGTGTTTTGGTATTTGAATTGGTATGTAGGTTGCTGTTGTGGAGACCTACCTTATAATAGCATTTCGGGCTCCTAGGGTCAATGTCAATGTCAGTGTGGCTTAAAATAGAACACAACTTAACATACAGTATTTACAATTTTATAGTGCTAAGATAATGCACATTAGGGGTGTATGTTGCTCATAGCATCCTATATGGAGATATCTTTTAGTGCCCTCGGGGCAAAGGTAAAGGTAAAGATCAATGTGACTTTAATAGAAACATGTTTTTCAGTAAATAACTTAAGTTTGGATAGTGTTGTCATGGTAATGAAAACTTGTTTGTAAGTTCCTTTCTTTTAAGATTGCACATTGTTTTCTGGGAGTAAAACAACTGGTCCTGCAATTTAATCTTAAACTGTAACTGAAAAAGCAACAACATCCTGATTGTGAACAATAAACAATCAGTCCTTAAACTATCAGTTGTCTTGCATGCAATGGTGTGCTTTTTGGCAAATTATCAACCCACCACCCACACAGCTTAGTTATAGCCTGGGTAACCGAAAAAAAATATATCGGAAATAAGATGTTTGCAAAAACTGGATTGTAAAATACCTTTAATGTTACATTGTATATACATTATATTGAATTGAATGTAAAGTAGATTTAATGCCCAATTGAATTCGAATGTTAAAATAAAATAAACCCTTATATTTAAAGACGGCTTTAAGGCATAAGTGCTGAACATAATTATTTCTTTAAATTGTTATTTCATATATTACTTTGTGTTGTTTATGTATACTCCATATGGAATCATTATAATTTTAACAATGTATACATAGTAAAATCTTAGAAAATTTATAGCAAGTAATCATTCATTGGTGTCTGCCTAAGTTGTAGATTGTCTACAACGTGGGTTTAGTGTATGTAAAGTCTGTAACTGTTTTATTTGGTGGTATATCTTTACAAAAAACAATCTTAAGATAAACAAAAAAAAAAATGATATACGATAAAAGGTCTGAAGGGTTTTGAAACTATTACGGGTTCACTACCTTCAACGAAGTAGAAATTGTAATCATGTTTATTTTACGATAAAAGTATCTGCTCTCTAAGGCAATTACGAAAAGTGAGACATCATTACAAAGGTTTTATTGTATAATGACTCTTTTTCTTGCCTCTACTTAAAGGTATTTGCGGTTTGAAATGTAGTAGCTTCAAAATAATAAATTGGCTTTATACACTGTAAAACTAAATACAGAATAAAGTCGGTATTTGCAAGACTGACTAAATATTCAATGATATGATTTCGGTACATACTTGCGAAAATAATTATTAAGCAGCAAAATAACTCTTCACATGATTTGAGAGCTCAATTAGTAATACTAGACATCGGACACTGACTGGTACGTAAGACAATGTCACGTTATCTTTACCACAGAGACGAACTCCCTAATATTGTAATATTGTAGGTACTAAATACATATGATCACTTTGAAGTCACAATAACTTGCAGAGGGTATAAAACTTTTCGGTTTAAAACTTAGATCAAGTTTCGATCTAATGAACCCAGGGCTTGAAAAATATGTGTGTTTTTATGTGACCAGCCGAATAAGTCATAGCATTGTTTGTTGCTCTTATCTATGCTGCCTGACCACAGAATGATAAAACATTATTATACATAACATTATTACATAACATAACATTATTACATAACTATAGAATATGTTTATATCATTTTTTACAGAATTTCGAAATTCGAAGCTCACAACCGTCACAAGATGTACACACTATCATGTTTCTTAATGCGATAGAAGCTCGTTATGTGAAAATAGAAATTAAATGGAGTTATGAAAACGGCAGTAGATTTAAATGCTTGAGATTTGAATTACTCGGCTGTAAACTATCAGGTATATGTTTATCAACCTATGAGCATTTAAGATATATCTTACTTTTCGAGTTATTACGTACACGCCATAAGAGTAAGCCCCCTAATACTTTTTGACATCTGATATATCAAGACAACATTGAAATTGTGACACTACTTGATAACACGTTAAAGCTCCACCGACGTTTTGTGGACATTGTCAAAATATATTACAGTTATCTTTAATCGAGTTTCAACTTACGTTATTAATGGATTGTTATGATTTAAGGGTGGATCCGCTGATTGTTAACAATGTTTTACCAACATTAATTGTCTGTGAGGGTTTCATATACATTGTAAAATTGCATCAGTTATAACAAACATAATGTGCTGATTACGTCAGAAATATGACGTGGCCTAAACACGTTGTACTTTTGAGGTTTTGTTGTGAAAAAGAAAAATACATATAACATCCGACAAGAGCCATGCCTGGAAATCATTGAAAGCTCTATTTCCCCTATATTTCTATTTTCTGCATATCATACTATAAATAGTAGCAGAAACAAGAGAAAAAAATAAATAATTCTTCAGCCTAGTCAATACTTTTCAAACTGGTCCGACAATATCCATATAACCATCCGGCCAATATCTGCATTAGGTAAGCCAATATCATATTTTGACGCACTTCGGTTGTTAAATTGTAAATAACTTCTTAAAATAGACAAGGGACCAAAATGGACCCCCATGGCATAGTCAATTTAATGTTTTGGCTATACTAAGTGACCCCCGGGTAGGGTCAAATGTTGGTAGAGGTGGTCCACTAGACAATGCTACATACTAAATATCTAAACTCTAGGCTTTGTGGTTTGGGATAATGAAAGGTTTTACTATATAAGTCTATGTTAAACAAGTGGCCTCCGGGCGGGCCAATTTTAAACTAAGGGGCAATAGCTGAACACATTTGTTAGAGGTCCACTAGACAATATTACTAAATATCTTAGCTCTTTGGTCTTACGGTTTCGAAAAAAGATTTTTAAAGGTGTTCCCATTTAAGTCTATATAAAAACTAGTGAGGTTTTGGTGTTGTCAATTTAAACCCCAGGATCTAACTTGGTAGAGGCCTACTCGAAAAATGTATTTAAGCTCTAGACCTTGTGGTTTTGGAGAAGATTTTTAAATGTTTCCCTGTATAAGTCTATATGAAACCAGTGATCACTCCCCCGTCCCACTGTCCGGGGTCAATATTGACCCAAATGGCATGATTTGAACGAACATTATAGATGTCTACTTGACAATGTTATAGACCAAATATCTAAGATCTAGACCTATGGTTTTGGAGTAGAAGACTTTTAAAGGTTATATACATTTGTATATGTGTTTGCTAAACAAGGGACCAACCGAGCGGGACACTATTGACCCAAGAGGTAAGATTAGAACATACTTGGTAGAGATCTACTAGCCAATGTTACATGCTAAATGTCTTAGGTTTCGTGCCTTGTTGTTTTGGAGAAGAAGACTTAACTGTATCTCTGTATACGTCTATATATTAAAACCAGTGAACCAGTGTGTGTGGTCAGTTTTGAACCCATGGGCTAGATTTTATTAAACTTGGTATAACCTCGTAGACAATTTTAAACACCAACTATCTCGGCTCTAGACCTTGTGTTTTTAAGAAGAAAATTTCTAAAAGATTTCCTATATATTTTTTGTAAGTCAAGTGGCCCTTCCTCGGGTGAGGCGAATATTGATACAAAGGACACTATTTAATTTAACTCAGTAGACGTTTACAAGACAATGTTACACTCAAATATTTAAGCTCACGACCTTGTGGAGGAGAATTTTTTTTTAATTTCTATATTAGTCTATGTACAGAAATGTCAGAGCGGAACCAATATAAACCCAAGAAGCAAGATTTGAAAATACTTAATAGAGGTTTACTAGGCAGTGCTACATACTGAATATCTAAGCTCTAGGCCTCGTGATTTAAAAAAAAAACGATATTTAAATTTTTCGTTTAAAAACCAAATGTCAAATCAATTGACCGGCAGGGCGTGTCAATTTTAACCCGATGATCATGATGTGAACAACCTTGGTAGTGTAGCAGACGATGTCGTTTCACTGAATTCAAGTCAGTGGTTCCTAAGAAACCGTCCGGACAGAAATGTCGGACGGACACACAGACGCACAGACAGACGGACTGAGACCATTGCCATATCCATCCGATATCATCCGGGGATAAAAAGTCAGTTGGATAAGTACTAGAATACACAATTACATTCTTGATAATAGTTTTCATCTGATTTCGGAACTTCTTGTTTAATCAAATTGATCAACTGATGTCACATGACTATCACATCATTAATACATGCAAACTTATTACAAATATCATATTATCGTAAATACCTGCCCGGGAATACAAACAATATAATCTAAACGATAACATTGATATAGGTGCAAGCCTTGTTGGCATACATTGACAGTTTTTTTCATTTATAAAGGATGACATTTATAGTTATAGCAAACATTAGACAAACGGCATTCCGAATACAACAAGACAGGTACATGTATGACAAAAAATAGTATTATTTATTGTATGTACTGACTCACTTAGAATGAGATGCTAACACATAATACATGTACAATGTAGTAGATGCAGAGATTCAACGACAACGATACAAATCAGCAATACTTAAGATAGGGATAGTTTGTTTATGGAATATCTTAAGTTTTATCCATTAAATCACAAGAATATGATATATAGAGTAACAATCTCTTTCCTATAATGATGTATCTCAGACGATTCATATTGGTTTATATATCCTAAATAGTGTGGAGAAACTGCATCTAACTATGTTGATTCAAATTAATTGACTTTTTTGATGTCAACTGTGATGTAAAGGTCTGTGATGGTGACCGCTTTGTATGCTCGGAATCATCTAACAATGGAATTTATTCGGCTTTGACAAATATAATGGACACTGATATTATAAATGCAACCGTATTGGTGCTTATAAGTTATATCTATTCACTATCATGGCAGACACTCGTTTAAGATACATATTCTAAAACGTATCAACCTCAGTCGAAATATGTTTGACGATTCAAACATTGTTACCTAAACTTCAATTTCAATTACAGGTTCATACAAATGGTTTTAATCTTTTAAACTAAGCATTAAACTAATAAATAATTTTACATGTCTCGCAATTGCGACGCAAAGTCAATCTCAGTTCAAGCTGAAAACCATATTATGAAATAAATGTGTTTCTTTTCTATGCCTATATAACTCAGAAGATGCCTTCCCTTATTTTCTAAGCCGTCTTGAATTTGTTTATGATATACACCTTTTGAGTGTAATTGTTAATTTTCTTTTACAATATTGCATTATGTTTGGTTATAAAATATTTACATCTAGCATTTGCTATTTGATTTTTAAAGTATGTCGTAGTGAAATTATCACATACATGTTTGCCTGTTTAATTATTGTATTATTGCAGGCTTAGTTCCATGCTTACAGCACTGTACCATCACTGAACATCTTCTCTTTCCAAAAGTACTAACGCTGCATAAAACATGTACCTAAAATAATATTTTGTAATGTTTTTTTGCCTGGTAAAAATTTAAACATCCCCGTTCACTTATCTTAAATATTCTGTGTGTAATCTTTACTAATGTTGCTCAAGTATATATGACACAATGTATCAATGTCACAGTTGACGGTAAATGTTTTGTTAGAAAAATACAGAGGAATTACATTGTCGTATATTGACCGTTATTATTTTCAAAGTATCGTTATACATGTATGTAAGATGTCATTTAAATCTAAGCTATCTATTACGTGTTAAATGAAAGAAAATAGTAATGATAAGTATTACCTGTGAAGGATTTAGTGACCAATGTCCACCTACATGTACTATACTGCATTTACCTTATAGATCTTTGTTTCGGCGCAGCCGTATTACGCTCGCCTCAGGCTGGAAGTTGGTAACCTTTCAACAGCAAATAAAATGACAAATGGAATGTATAACATTTTATGGATTGAAAAATTTACTCTGTAACGCAGCTTTTAATTGGATAATACTGTATACAAAGATCTATAACATACCCTCGAGTATTCAGTCGGTCATGAATGGTTTAATCAGTTTCGTACGTTAATAGTTCATGTCTATCAACCTAATATGATGTTACCTCCAAAATATGTTAATTATGAGCCTAGAGTAAATATACTTTCTCGAACATTGAATAACGGTCAATATTTCGAGTAATATATTTCATTAAGGATAAAGTTTGTTTGTCAAGGTTCGGCCGTAATCACAATTAGGGGGGGGGGGGGATGTGTGTAAGCGGTCGGTCAACTCAGTCGGAGGAGCATTCGCTTTGAGCGAACAGTCCTGGATTCGCCTCCCGGTAAAGGTGCATATTTGTCTCACCGTATGACATTTGGCGACTTTTTACTGCATTCAGTAAATATTCGATATGAACTTTTACTATGAAATCTAGCTTCCCATCTCTTTCATAAACGCATAGTTTTCTTACGTTTGCGTTTACGAGTGTACCTCTTGTAAGATTGACACTACGTATGTCTATTATACGTTTCGTAAACAGAAAACATAGGTATAACCCCATAAACAAGGTTTTATTCCCATAGTGACCTCACTTTTATTCATCATACTATGATATTTCTCCTTATCCTGCTTATTTACTATTATATTTAATATAAATACTCGAGCATATGATGATGTTTGTTCTTTTTTCCACTTTATTGACCTTCTGAAGTTACTGTTTATTCTCAACGCAACCAGACTGACATATACTGTAGCCTGAACTTTTAATCTACCTTAACTTACATAGCTTAATATCGTATACATCCCATAACTAGACTATACCGACTGGCCGAGAGTGAGCACATGCCTTGTCCGCCAACGCATGTGCAGACCTACATGCTATTCACACAATCAACCCATATTTTTATGTATGTCAATATATTGTCGTCATCAATTTATTTGAGGTATACGATATAATTTGATAAGGTATACGCCACTTATTCCTCGGTCAATGTCGCTTTTTCACAGGTCCACACACTATATATTGACCTCAGGATTAGTCTATAAGTTACATTATACTTTTTTTATCAGGTATACCGACCTTTAATTGCTTGATTGAATCAGACATGTTTGAGTCTGAAGAAGCAATGGAATCTGAAAGAAGTGTTTTTATTACAACTGACAACAAAACGGATAAGAGCTGTACAAACATGTGTCTAAGGAACGACGACTGCAGTATAGCCAGGTTTAATGATGAAAATTGCACCCATTATCTGTCAAGTCGTTATGGTATGTGGACACTTAGTGAGAAAAGAAGTTACATGTGGTCTGTCAAACTGTGTGCCAACGGTAAGTGTTTTTGACGACTACTTAGATAATGATTCAGCATTTACGATTGATTTTAAATTTAAATTGTCTAGTCACTAGCCTACCTTTTAATCCATTGACAAATTCAAACGGAATTCGTTTTTGTTTACTTCTTTGTGCTTAGGTTAATAGTGGTTATTTTTCATGTAACCAACATTCGGTTGGGTTCACTCATTTCCATTCATTTTACCATTTAGTTGTTTGTCTACATTTTCATCTACAGTAATGTATTAAATAAAAAGTCAAGGACAAATAACAAAACAAAAAGTCGGTCGGTCGGTCGGTCGGTCGGTCGGTCGGTCGGTCGGTCGGTCGGTCGCACGCATGATGGGTACCTTGGGTGTAAGGAAGTGTGGCCTAAGACAATAGAATTCCTACTTTTGTCCCTTAAGTGGTCATTCTTTTGTCACTTAAGTGGTCACTCTATTGTTCGAGAACAATGGAAATACCACCTAATAACACCTTCGTATAGGTGTCCGTCCGTCCGTCCGTCCTTCCTTTGATGGGTCCGTCCGTCCTTCGGTGGGTCGTCCGTCCTTCGGTGGGTCCGTCCATCGGTCGGTCGGTAGAGCAAATGTTTCCCGACCATAACTTAATAACGCTTTGGCCTACGATTATCAAACTTGATGTGCAGGTTGGTCATCAGCAGTAAATGTCCCTATCAATATTGAGGTCAGCAGGTCAAAGGTCAAGGTCACAGTGACTTTGACTTGTAAAACGGTTTCGAGACGATAACTCAGGTACGCGTGGGTTTTAAATCTTGAAACTTAGTACGGAGGCTGGTCATGACCAGCTAATGACCCCGTATGATTTTGAGGTCAGTAGGTAAAAGGTCAAGGTCACAGTGACCGGTAATGATAAAACGGTTTCTGGATGAAAATTGTTCTTTTTATAATATTTTTTAAATTCTACATTTGCTTCAGGAGCCGTTTTCACGAATTGCACAGTGACTTTTACTTTAAAACTATTCCTTTCGGAGTTCAACTTACGTATCAAGTGGATCATACGTGTTTAACAAACAGCTTTTGTGTCTCTAAATGTGTTACGTGGATTAAAACAGAAAACAAAGTTGGACCAAACAACCAAGGAAATGAATAAACGATGCTTTATGTTCTTTTATTTAGAGCCCATTGAATTATTTCAATCTTTAACATCAGCGGAGGGATCAATTATGACAAATGTCGAAATGATAGAAGAAAATACAGTTATGACATCTATTGGATATCCCTTTTCATACGGGACTGGACAAAAATATAACTGGATAGTACAATTTACTGAATACCTCTACCCTAGAATCGTTTTTACAAACGTATCCCTAGGTCGAATACACCAGGTGAGATTGATCTTCATATGAAGATATACACCTACTAAGGAAGAGGAAAAAGAAGTAGCTGTTAGATTCTAATTTAAAACACCTATACAATAAATACTATGTTACAGTACGGCCACTATATTTCATTTTTGATCAATAATAAATGACACAAACTAACCACATATTAAAATATTTAGTTATACGTTTTACGAAACGAGAACAAACACATCTGCTGATTCTAATACGTTTTCCTGTATCATTTTACAGCTAAATTATGATCTCTTGATTTTCACCCATTTTGATCGAAGTACTTAATTCCTCCGAAATAAAGCTGTTACAGTACTGATCATTATCATTTAGTTGGCATCTGCACTTATGATTAAAGATTAATCGCATTGTTGATATTTTTATCAAGGTCTGCTGTGGTGATTATGCATTAACGCAACCCTTTATTCTAACAGGACTGTTACGAAAAGCTTATCATAAGCCAAGAGATTGAACCCATGGAGAAGGGAATAGCGGTAGACTATAATTATAATGATAGAATGTTTGTTTTTGAGACCGATGATTACCTTGTTATCTTAAGCTTTACTACCTGCGCTGCACCTAGGTCTGTCTTGTACAGTGGTTTCCGTGCTGTCATCACTGGAGAAGGTAACTAATTTGGTTAATTTATACTCCGAAATTAATACATGTACATGTATTTTAAAAGATATTATAATTTTAAGCAAAACCGTTTTATGTTTATTCTGTCCTTATTCCTTTTGCTCAAACCTGTTGTGTCCCTTTTGAAACGACATCTAACTTAGAAGCCTTGTACGACATATGGCAAGCTTATTTCAGATGAAAATAACAAAACATAGAACCAGTACTGTGAAACACTTGACACCCTTAAAACAACACTCGCAAATTTGTTTTGGGGTTGCAAATTATGTGTGTAGGTAAGTTTTATTTCCCAAAACATTGTAGACGAACAAATCTGAGTAAAGTTTTCTTAAAACCTGACGTTCCTAAGATTCTTTAAATGAAGCTATACGTGCACATAATAGTTAAATTGTCGGGTACTGGATCAAATTATAACTAAGAAACAAGTGAGCTAAAATCTTAGTTTTTCTTTCGTTCACTTTGATCAGGAAACCTTCAGTTTAACCTGACGTGCATGTATCACCTCTTTACTTACGATGAAACCAGCATGTACTTCTTAAAACGCTCTTTTACACTTAATCTAAATGCAACCACGCTCGTGAGAGGGAGGCAACGAGCTTGTCATCACTGCTACCCATTTTTAGCTCAATGGACTGAGGCACGTATAGATTGGATGTGTTATTGCCAAAGGAAAGAGAGGAAAAGCATTCCAGTTACTTAAATAATGAACACTGAATTTATTAACAATTCAATTAATAGCAAGCTGAATCATTATTATATTTTGATGAACAATATAACAGAAAAAAATCTGTCGTAGTATATTAAATGTTATGAAGTCCATACCAGGCAAACTGGTTTATGAAGGCATTTGCGTACATATACAGGTTTATAGGCATTGAAGCCAGGTCACGCAGAAACTATCTTAAGTTAAGAGGCTGAAGTGAGAAAAAAGTGACAATTTTTTCACTCTCATACGCGACTTCCTTATAAATCAGATGAATATTGACCAACGACAGACACATATAACTCGCGCGCACATATTATGGCAACGAATGTCTATACAACAAGTACAGTGTAGAAAGGGTAAATTAAAGGGATTGGTTTACTGAATTAATAATGGACACGGACCATGCTGAAAGGTACGCCATTTTCAATGGATTTAGAATCCCTCGTGAAATTTATCAAGCTAGATTCCCGACTGTGATACCAGTACAAACCACTGTAGAGAAAATATCCACAATCAAAAACCCAAACTGACCCAGGTAAACGCGCATACAGTATGTAAAAATCCTGATAAATGAGCTTCTAGCCTGGAACTAATTTTCCCTTAATCAACAGTCTAGAGCATATTGATCAGGTTGTATACAACCAAACGAATCTACATGTAGAAATGTAAAATAAACACCAATCGGTGCATGAATTACAAACTCAAAGCACATGATAAATGCAGGAGAGTGACCAAATTAGTGATAATAATACGTGTCTTTTAAATGTCTTAAATGTACAATAACCAAATTCAATTTCGTTGAATGTTAAGCCACATCAGTTTCGACATTTACCATTCCCTCAACAAAGCCATTATGTTGGTATCCAGCAACAACCTAATATGACCCAAAATCAAACTTATTTCACATTTTAACACGATCCGCAACTTTTCGTATATACATGTAGATATAGAGGGAAAGAAGCTATACATAATTTTACGATAAAATACAAAACGTGGGGTAAATGTCCCACGCGTCCAATCGCATTCCGCGCTTGTAAGTTACTTTTGAATGTTGCTACGCGTCAAACATAGTTCGATGTATATTACAATGTGGTGTTAGAATTGAAATGATAAATGCATCTCTGTATTCTATCGTTGAATAAATACAGCCAGTCGTTCGCACTCGTGATTTAATTACTACGCATCCGAATTCCTGACTGTATTTTATTAAATGATAAAATACAGGGACACATTTATTATTTCTTAATTAATTATGCAGTACAGAGTGTATTAAAGCCGATTAATCGATACGCTCTCGAAACTGGTCTCGGTACAAATGTCAACAACCCTCAGGTGTGTAATACTCCTATTGCAGACACATAAATCCCGGTGCACCTGCTAATATACAATGTACTCCCATGTCACACAACATCCAATACCCAAGTTGAAACCTTTCATTCTTTTTTATAAAGGTTCATCTGCGGTTGTTATAGGGATGGATGATGAGACACCGGCATGCTCTCCCACAATTTGCCTCCAGAGAGAGTGTCGCCCTCGTCTATTTTTTATAACCGAATCTTAACGTTGAGGAAGATAGAGTTAGCGATGCACAATTTCAAAAAAATAGAACAACACCCTAATTGTTTACTTATATAAATAGGCAAAATGTGTTACAGTCCAAATATGGTCTTGTGTTTTGATCCAGGACGGTTTCCTGAGTACTGTCCAGTACTGCATTGATATTTGTTTTAATTGAGATGAGACAGTGTATTGTGTAGAAGCAAAATGTGCGGTCAATTTAACCTGTTCCTGTAATACCTGTTCATTTACATTCTGCTCCTGACTCCTATGGAACCACAAAGTCCAGTTTAAGAACTGTTGAAACTGACAAAATACAACTTAAGTCCGTTGTAAGTGACAGCGTGTCTTACAAACCGAGTCGAAAATGGACGAAAAATCAACACATTTGCCTGTAAGGGGGAGAACATGAAATGCACGTGCAGTGTCTATGTCAGTGAAGCGCTCGCAGTCAGCTATGACATGTGGATTAAAGTGTAAGCACAACGCATAACAAACAAATCGGGGTTTCCTTGGTGCTATCAGTAGCTCATAAAGGTCAGGGACTCGCCGCGCTGTGGTTTGTTAAAATGTAGGGCATTGCATCGAAACGTACAAATAAATTACAATATCCTGAAGTAAGAAGCACAATCTAACACGATCCGCAACTTTTCGTATATAGATTAGAGGGAAATGAGCTATACATTATTGAACAATAAAAAACATCATGTTTTCCACGAGTAAAACGTGTGGTAAATGTCACACGCGTCCAATCGGGACACATTTATTATTTCTCAATTAAACTTGCATGACATACATGTGAATATTCTTATGAAGGGTTTGGTTTTCCTTTACATTAGGCATAATTTAGGACTTAAAATATGTTTCCATTGGTTTTATTAAGATGTTACATTGTTGTTAGAAATCTATTGATACTATTGTTGTTAAGCATACGAAAATATCCGAGTTACCCGAATGACCGTTTCTCGTTTCGTGATCGGGAATCAAGTATCGTGTATCGTTCTTATTGCTCATCATTCTTGATTCATTCATCAGTTATCGTGCGTGCATCGTGGATTCTGTTTGCATGTATCGTTCGTGTATCGTTCGTGTATCGTTCGTTCCGTGTGCAAAGTTATACGCAAGAACAACTGTAGTGTTAGCTACGAAAACATGGACAAATCACAATTCCGAAATAGCAGTCGAAAAGTACATGTATCAGCATTTTTAATCAAGTATAAAAAATAAGGCATAGAGTAAGCCCGCCTCGGGTGGCATAATTATTTGTTCGATATGAATATTGTCAGGAGGTCAGTATTAGACGTTTCAGTAAAAATTTGAAGCTTTGAATATGTACTAACGTAAAATATTGATTAATGCTAAAGAAAATTAGGCATTCCTGCCACGAATGTGATGAAAAAAAAGCGTTTATGTTACTCTGCTTTAAATTACCTGCATGTGAGGATGTTGTTACATAAATAATCAATTGTAACAAAATAAAATCTGGTGGTACACACACTGTTCCCAATTCTACTGAATGTGATGGTTGCTGGAGTGTTTGTTGACTTTTAAATGCAAAACACAAGCATTGTGCCAATGCTTGTGTTTTGCATATTTTTTCATATGCTTAATGCAGAAAAAGCAAACAAACCACATTGATGTTCTTTTCCGTGTCATTGAATGCAGTGCTTCTTTTTGAAATTGATACGGTTTCATTCCGTGTCGTACAGTACTTTATTCTTAATGTTGGTGAATAAGGACAACATATATGATTTGTAATATACCTATTTCTACTGGTCAGTTTTAATAAACCAACCTGCGTTCGTCTTTGGTGTTCGATTTTTGCTTTGAATGAAACGAAGACGTTCAAAGACATCTGGGTTTGGTTTTTTGAGCTGTTTCCAGTTTTAGTTTTTTGCCATAGTATAAATCCGATTGCGAAACCAACAAGTCGGAAAGCGATGATGCGGACCTAATTTCCATCAAGCATTTCAGCGCGCACAACGCTTTGATTATACATGTACTATTCTGACAGACAAAATTCACTTTGACGTGAATGAAACATGTACATGTATCGTTTTAATATCTGTAACAGCCCAGAAAAAAAAGTATTGCATTAGGGCAAATCAATCTAAATTTTCCCTACTGTAAACCCAAGTTAAAATAATTTGTTCTGACCTAGTAATTTTTATATGTTTCGTTCTCTTGCTTTTATTTCAAGAAACCCCGGCTTGTCATTCGAAGTCGTCCGGTATGTCATTTGGCGACGAGGGAGGTGGTTTATGTACCAAAACGGCTATGTTTCTGACGTCCATGTCGATGTTGAATCATCCATTTGAAATTAAAAAGGAAAAATGGAAAATCAGAGGCGATAAAAATCAAACTATTCAGCTTCATATATTAAGTTTTTACGTAGTTTGTCAACGGGGTAAGTCATTCATAAATGTGAGCCTTTCGGTTTTTAAATAAGAATTTATGACGAGAATATTTGATCTGGCATCTTAGAAAATATCCGAACTTTAATGTGATACTGACTGTAAAGACGTCAGTTAGAGAAAGTAACGTGTACTAATGTAAACCATTATTTGACACAGTAGTAAATAAAAAGCCGCACAACGTATAAACCGGTGGTTAACTCTCCCCACCACGACAAAATAAGGTGCAAAGAAATTGTGGGGAGGACACATCCTAGGTGGTGGGGTTCTACAAAATAAACAAGAAATGTGAGTATGATTTTTGTAAATTTTGTTTTAAATTAATTCGTTGAGGCACTTTCAAAAATCGGGCAATGTAGTTACCAGTAGAAATGTTAAGACTACCGTTTGCATGAATTGTGGAAACAACAATTCCATAAATTGTAGTCTGTAGAACGTTTATAAGTTGGCGAAAATCTCAATTTTCAGTAACCAAAGTTAAACTATCCTTATTTTTTTGTCCCAAATCCCGTTTTTCCCAATAAATTTTACATGCAACATACGAGTACATGTACAAAATAGGTATTTATTGTCACTAGACGATCCGGTGAGTAAATAAATTGAAATTACAGCCAATTTCTCAAATGAGGTGGTGGGGTAGAGTACAAGGCGGTGGGGATTTGGAGGTAGTGGGGTGGTGCTTTACATACTACAAGTCTATTGACATGTAAATTCCTATTAAAAGTGTCAGTGTAATTATTTTATTATCTCACGTGTATCTTCACTGCCAATTGACAGTGCTCGACGCTGACAATTTATTTTAAAAATGGATGCTGCTTTTGTTTTCTTTCGTAGTTTCTGGTCGGATATCATTATCAAATAATGACCTGAGTGTATTAAATGCTTTATAATGTTAACGAATATCCATTACGTAAGCATAAATGCGCAATCATTTATTTTACAGGTAAGAGGATTTCATGATAACCGAGAAACTATCACGAAACCAGATAAAACGTTTGGTTCCATCTATAGCACCACCCCGCCACCTCCAAATCCCCACCGCCTCGCTCTCCACCCCATCACCTCATTTGAGAAATTGGCTGTAATTTCAATTTATATACTCACCGGATCGTCTAGTGACAATAAATACCTATTTTGTACATGTACTCGTATGTTGCATGCAAAATTAATTGGGAAAAACGGGATTTGGGCCAAAAAAGATAAGGATGGTTTAACTTTGGTTACTGAAAATCGAGATTTTCGCCAACTTATAAACGTTCTACAGACTACAATTTATGGAATTGTGTTTCCTTAATCCGTGCAAACGGTAGTCTTAACATTTCTACTGATAACTACATTGCCCGATTTTTGAAAGTTTTTCAACAAAATAATTTAAGACAAAATTTACAAAAATCATACTCACATTTCTTGTTTATTTGGTAGAACCCTTCCACCTCGGAAGTGTGCTCCTAACAATTTCTTTTCACCTCATTTTGTGGTGGTGGGGAGAGTTAACCACCCGTGGTATAAGTACATGTAAGCGTATAAGAATTATGTTATTTATCAGATATGTACAAAATATACATTTACAAAATGCAATTTCGAAGTAGTATGTTTTGTAATCATTGAATTATTTTACCGCTATTGGTATTAAGGTTTTTTGTTTACGCAAAAAATGTTTTTCATTGGATATAATCAGATGCAAAGAAGTGTAATAATAACTTTTCTACACGGGAAGCCCAAAGAAAGTATAAATAGTTATGTATTCCTTGTAACCCTTATAATTCTGTGTCTGAACTTTTGTACTAGTGTTTAGGTCATCTTTCACCTAGCACTCATGTTACCGTGCTCATAGCAAGTTGTTCATGTAATATTGTGCGTGCTGATGTGTAACAATACTAAAACTATTACTAAGGGAACATTTTCATGCACATTTTCGCATAACTCTAGTGATCGTAAAAAACAGGAGAAATAAGAATCTAAGGTTACATAAATGCCACTGTGAGCCCGCTTGGTTTAAGTATCCCCTCAGACCGGTTGTTTTTAATAAATATACAATGATAGTGTACGTATAAAGCTTGTATAAGTAATATATTACAAGCGCCATATAGTGTTCAAAGTTCGAGATTTGAACTAACGATCTGTAGAGAAGTATGTAATTGTAAGAGCATACACAACTCATTACCGTAGTGGACATTATAGACATCAATCAAAAAAGCAGAACATAAAATTCGTTGGTGTAAATTAGGTGATTCCGAATGTTTTCAACATACGGCATACTGGTCTGTTTCACAAACAAATCTGAGAATATGGCAGCACATCCTATAACTTCCATTTGTCCAGTTAGATTGTTGCTTCTGAAGATGCTTAGTTAGATGAATTCTAAGGATTTAAATCATTTGCAATCTCCTATAATTGTAAAATGGGAAGTTTATCATAATTTGTGCATGTATAAAACATAAATAGTGATTCAAAATCATCTTAAAAACAATAAATTATGGTTTCCGTGCATATGCAAGATGGATAACCGTTTCAATAGTTAAAGAAATAAATTTTCTCGATTTTGTCATATGAAGGTTATTCCCAGCGATTCAATTTCACGGAAATAGACTAACCACAGAAACGTAAAACGCGCGAAATCATATTTAGAGAGGACCACAAAAGGTCCATATATTTTTCTAACCCAATCTGCTCCCCCTTGTATGCTAAATACTAACTGCTGTACATAACAACATGAAAACGTGGAGGTGCATGTGCGAGTGCGTGTGTGTATAAGTGTGTAACTTGTCTTTTATACTAATTCATAAATGTAACACACTTTCTTTGTGTCTCTGAACTGCATTTATTTGTTTCAATGCTATCAACGGCAAACAGATGAAAGAGATGATCATTCTTCATTTGCTATTGTTGATGCGTCAAGGAAAGAATATTGCAACACTGACTTACCACCAGATATAATTTACGCAGAGACTTTCTCTGTGACAGTGCTATTTCGGAATTCAAAATGGCGCACGGGCATATTTGTAAGAAATGAAGGTTTTCGTCTTCGTTATACAACCAGAAAGGAAAGTTATTCGTACTCTAGGAAATCGACGGTTAAAGGTATTTTTTTAAAGAACGAATACAACGGATTCAAATGTGTTTCTTTTGATCATTTCCTAAAGTGTTTCTATTTACTTTTTCACGACAATAAATGCTCGCGTTTTTACACGAAGCGCAAAAATCGCGAAATTCAAATATAAATCATTTTAATGCTTAAAGACAAAACTGTGAGATATTACATTTGATATATATATGGTTGGTATATAACTAGTCCATATATTGTTATTTTGTTTATTTATATGTTAATTGTTAGCATCATAGTCTGTGTATCATTATTTATTTTAAAGGGTACCGAAAGTCAGAAAACTCGACAGCGAAATTCAAACGAACCTGTCAATTTATTTCATTTCCAAAAATTCGTTTGAATGTTGGCAACTGCGTTTTAATGATTTATTCAATTTTTCATTGAAATTGCGTGATTTCCATCTGGTTTACGGACGCCGCCATTGATAGCTTTAAAGCCTTATTGCGCCTGCGCCAAGTAACCAGATGTGACGTAACACTGCGCTGTCTACATTACGGAAGTACATTAAGGTCTTTCACGCACCTGCTAACTGAAGGTCGGCCGTTTTGAGGCAAACCATTTCATATAATACATGTTTACAATGTCTTATCGATGTTAATGTCAGGTTTTTCGTATAAAAAAATCTTGAAAATGATTGTTTTATGACGTTCGGTGAAGTATCATGCATGACAAGACAGAAATGCATTTTAAATTCGGCCTTTGTATAAATATTTAAATCTTTTCTTTTAAGTTTCTATATTATCTTGGTTTAGATTTTCCTATGCACAACTTTTTCTCGTATAACTAAATCATGCCGAAACACATAATTTTACGAGGATATTAGGTTGAAACTACTGTCACAAAACGTATTTTATTACTAGACCATATGCTATTATTTTAGACACAGATTTGTTTTTTAGATCTAGATTCTAGTCTATATAAAGGGCTGGCATTTAAATTCAAAATAATTTCAAAAAATCAAGTTGTTACAGTAAATGTAAAAACGATGATATAGAAGATACTTACATTTTGCGGAACACTGAAAGCTGAGATCTTCCTTAAATTTAAATTTTCGTTTTCAATAACATCAAAACACAAACAATATCTCATTT
Source organism: Saxidomus purpurata (assembly GCA_022818135.1). NCBI lineage: Eukaryota > Metazoa > Mollusca > Bivalvia > Venerida > Veneridae > Saxidomus > Saxidomus purpurata. The sequence goes on from JAFMSR010000004.1 coordinate 33,163,039, forward strand.
TAACAACGTTGCCATGGAAAATAATTAGCGTGGTTCTACCATTGAAGTATTTGATTGGATATAGCCCAAGGGCATATTTCACAACAAAAGATGCGATATGATTTATTGTTAATTGGCGATCCCCTGTCAACAAACTGGTCACACATTATTGCATATTGCACACTGGTCAATTGCATTTGATAATAGGGGTCTCATCCAAATATCAAGCTAACATAAGTGCTCTTTTGGACGGACCTTGATAAAATTCTCATCAAATCAAATCAAAACATTTGATAATTACGCAACAAAGTGCAGAGTGCCAAATTTAAATTATGCAACATTTTTAGAATGTGAACGATCGAGGTAATTTACATATGAATTTATTTATCACTGTGATAAAACCAGGGGTCCGTATATTCATGTATTTAATAACACAACAACACAATCTTTTGCAATTCGACATCTGACTGTCTATGGCTAAGAACAGTGAAACATATATATAGGCAATAATATATATATACATAAGTGCAAAATGCGAAAAATATGGTATTCTTAAAAAGACAATATTATATCCACTTAGTTAAATTCTCATTTTATATGCCTCCTTTAGAAACTTACATATGTTAAGGAGGAGACTTTTATTTTGCGATGACATATATCTATCGAATTTTCTCAGATTTGGCCATGACCAAATGAATGATAGGCCGATATAAAGTTTGTACATATACATTATTTGTCACTAACCTTCAAGTTACATTTATAATGTATGATCAAGTTTGCATAAAAATTTTATTTAGTCATCTTACATAAATATAACTTGGTAAAAAACACTTAAGCAAATGAAAGTTTCCAGCATCCCTACAAACTACAAATGTTCAGAAAATATATCATTTTTGCTATTGATGACACAATTTATGTACTCTGATGAAACGTTTTTCTATGCAGAGGCGTACCCGGATAAAAATGAAGTATAACGCACAGTTGTGCCAGCGAGGGGGGTTCCCCGAAAAAAAAAATCAACTTGCATCTGGTGATTCTATGGGCACTTTTAGCACGTACAGAAAAGCGAAACTATGTATAACCACAGAAAATTTATTGCATCACATGTATCAAAATTGACTCGGTACAACATGAAAAAGAGAACAATCAATATAATATGAAGCGATAAATATATATATATATATTTTATGATTTTAACACGATCATCATATTTTGTCCCCATAAACAAAGAGGGATCTGGGTTGTATTTCGATTGCTATTTCCTCTAGAGAATGCAGTTCTTCCTCCATGTACTCGGGCTCAACATTATACGGTACAAGTCCGTGATCATCCATTATAAAATATGTGTTTTACTTGCAAATGCTGCACACATTCTTTTGACGTAAATTGAAATTAAGCTTCACAAGTAACAGGTGAAAATTGCGCTGCAATTATCGGTCCCTAATAAAATCTAATAATGTAGGATCGAAAGGAATTTGTCGTGAAAACTGTGAAAGGTCATCAATGGTAAAAAAAAGCTCGTAATAGATAATACATACATCAACGTATTCTACGTTCCTGAACACATACTATCTGCAATTAAAAGAAAATGGTAGCGGTGAGGTGACGTCAAATATGGGTCACGGACTCTAGAAGCAAATATGGCGAATTACATTGAGCGAGCGACCGGCTAAATTGACGTTTTAAATCAGTAAACAAAAAATATCGCTTATTTTGTTGCAATGCTTTCTGTATAAAATTGTACAGGCTACAATATGGGAATAAATTTTTTTTTGACTTTCGGTTCCCTTTAAGAGATTTTTTATCGCAATTCCATATTCATATCGTACACTCAGACTAATAGGCAAATTGACATCTAAAGGCTAGAATTCTTCGCGAGTTCACCGATACTGACAATTGTGTGACTTTTAAAGCTCGCGGATGGACTGTCCTTGCCAATTTTAAATTGACGAAATCATGTAAAGATTGACAGTTTTTATCCGTACGTTTACTGACTAAATCACCTTACTAACGGATGAAATCATTTATATTTTTGTCGTAAGTTGTTGTTGATATTGTTGATGCTTCATTTGAATTATGAAACTTTAAGAATAGTTTAAAAGTAGTTCGTGACTTTTAGTATTTAATATCTAAGAATAATCAGGCTTTAACCAGGTGACCACCTATGTGTTCTCTCTTCTAAATAACAGTAAATAGTTAATCAGCTACTAGTTAAATGATAAATATGTACACATATAACTACTTATAAAGAATGTTTTCGCTTGCAGTTTGCTCTGATAGATTTAGGAAGTGTTATCATCTACTTCGCATGGAGGTTACTTGGGATATGGCAGACTCAATATGTAGGACATGTAAAATGGAGATTGTTTCTGTTACAACACACCAGGAATGGAGTCTCCTCAATCATTTATTAAAAGAACGGATCGATTCAGACAGTCAATATACGCTGCACGGCAGCGCAAACCATTCTGCACACATAGGTTAGTAAAACAATTTATTTGATTAAACGTGCCTTTCATGATTGATGTTACTCTAAAATAAAAGAAGTCGCTTTCTTTAAAAGACTTTTGTCATTTAAAAGGCTTTGATCATGTAGCTCTATATAAGTTACAATGCACAAGCGTTTTAGCCTAACCAACTGACTCTACAATTTGTGTATGATTTACGTTATGGAATACATAATCTTGATACATGTACGTTACCGGTACAGTTTTGTGATACAAATAACTGTAAGTACACCTATTGCTGAATTAAGACAATGACGTAAATATGTATTTACAAATCTTTAATAGATCGCAATATCTAAGTCCACAACAGGTATGTTTTGATATTGATGTCAGTCAGTAAAATGTTTAATGTATTATCGTGGTAAACGTCCAGCAAAGACCCAGTTTCTGCTCGTACGGTGCAGGTTTCGTATCCCGTAACAGGCATATCTAAATTGTATTAAGTATTGCCGTTACACGTAAATCTGTTTTTCAGTTTTCATCTTAGACCGAATATCTCGTGCAAAATTCATGAACGCAAAATTATTCATTACCCACAACAAATGTCATGCCATAAACGAATTCATACAAGAGCTGCCAGTAGATTGCAGCCATATACGTCCGAAGGATGCTCTTTTAAGTAGTGTGGGTCCTTGCACATACCGGGTTAAGAAAAGTTAATAAAACATTGAAAACAACATGTGCAACCCTTTGAAGAGGCAGGTTGCAGGTGACGAAAATAGCACTTTGAGCCGCACATTTGCGAGCAGGGGAGGTTGTGAGAGTGGTATGAACATTTTAAAAACTAAGACATACAAGAGGGCATCTGGACATATTGAAATATCTTTTACTTAACTTAACCCGATTTTGCAAGAGTTTCTTCATATTAATTATTTGATTAATAAAGAAGAAGAGAAATTTTAGGTGCTAGAAATCCGCACTGGGAATGACTGATGATAAGAAATAAATAACTGCATTGAAACATCTATGTTTTACTTTCTGTTTTCAACAAATACTCATCATCTGCTACATATATGGCTTTCAAAAGTATACAATATCAAGCTGTAATCACTTCAACTAATGCAATTAATAAAAGTTGTCTGTAACATGTCATTATTTTGAACATGAGCACTAATTTTTACATCAAAATACATGACATTCAAACAACTAATAATTCGTTTTATGAAAACATCAAATAGGTGTGTATAAGAATTTTTATAATGACATTAACAATGCAGTATCCAGTTTTACATGATATGAAAAATGTAAATCAAGGTGAACTTACTTTAATATAATTCCATTAATGTTCACATGTTACAAGTTTCTGGTATTTTCACAGACACTTATTCAGTACCTGATCTAAATATCATCGTTAGCCCCTATTTATATCATGTACCACTGAGCTCATGTTTCAGCTTCACAAAACACCAAATCCCATGTCCATATCATACAGTTTAATGCTTTTCATGTATGAGGAAACTACATTGTACTAACTGAAGACGTCTATTCTTTTTAATGAAATTGACCATAACTCTTGGTCTAATTTTGCCACTGTTCACTGCCACAATTTAATTCACTGTGAGTAGCATATGTACGGTCTTAGAAGTGAGTAAACACATATGATTAGTCTTATGAGTTTCAGATTTCAGGAACATCATTCAACACCGGCAGTGCCGAGAGGGAGTGTCAGTGTAACGGCTACAAGATGAGCAACAGATGAATAGGAAGAAGTTGCCAGTCCTTTGTCAATATGCTGTTTTTCATTGAGTAGCTCAAAATATTTTCGTAGACTCCTGATTTCGGCAGGCATGGTGGTCATAAGCTTGGTGAATCATTGTCACTAAATCTGAAGGTTGTCAGGGTCCAGCATGTACTTGTCTGCCAACACGTTTGTTTCAGTATGAAATATGGTATGTCCTGCAGCCATTTAGGTCAATGACTGAGAATTCTCCCACAAAAGAAGTGAATAAGCGTGTGATGTTTTAATTAGACCTGATAGAAACATGAAGTGAGCCTTTCTAAAAGAATTGATAGCATCAGAGATATTATTAAAGATGCGTTGGCTTACCATGTACCACTCTCAATTTTCCAGGGTGCATGTCTTGTTCACATTGGCCTTCCATTGGTTTATGCCTTCTGTTTGAAAGAAGCTGCTAAGTGCAGCATGACGTGGTAGAATGCATGCAAGCAATAGTTGTAAGTGAATGTTCACATGGTTCTTTAACATTTTTTAAGATACCATGACCTATAGGGTCAACAATGAGGCTGCGGTAGGACTTAATGGTGGACTTGACAGCCTTATCGTGACTCATCCAGCGATACTGTTTGGCATCTTTGATAATAAGAGATCCATTTTGGAAGGACGTCTGCACCTCAATTACACTGGTAGTTTTCTCGGACGATATTTTGTAATACAAACATGAGCTTGTACACGTCTCTTAAGGTAGGTCGCGGGTTTCCCCCAGAAATCGAATCATTGTTTTAAAAGTCAATGCAGATTTAAGATATTTTGCATGACAATCCCGTGACTAATTAACTTTTGTAGAAAAAATACGATGAAGAGATATTTCTATGGAAACAGAGTTAAAAGAGCCACCTGGCGGGGTGTATTTTCGTCAATTTTCGTATTATATTCGATATATCTCTGTCTATGTAGATAACGAAACGATCTAAATTGCATAAATGCAATGTCGAATCATTTATCCATCTGAAAAAATAAAAATATCTAATATTTTTTGCCAAAAAAAATGAAAAAGTGGGAAACGAACTCTGTAGGGACGACAATTTTCCCAGCAAAAATAACTGCAAAGTTGACGCATTTAGCGTTAATTGAGAGAAAACGGCCCGAGAGATTTAAAAAAAAGCCCAATGGAATCTTAAACCAATTTAAAGCAATTTTATCAAATAAAATAGGGGGGTCACCGTCCTTGTTTTCGTGCCACCGAAACTATTTTGAAGTGGAAACACATAAGAAACGTTGACGTAAAATACAAGATTGGCGTGACGTTACTGACGGTTTTTAACGTTTCTTGTAAAAATAAATTACTAGCGTTGTTGCTTTATTATGCAGAAGTCACTTTAGATCGACCCTTCAATGGTTGATATACTTTGTAGTCGATACTTAAATCTTTAATTTGAATGGAAACCGTATTTGAATAAAATGATAACAATTGGTGTTACAAACCAGTTCGACACCATTTTATTTACTTGTAACACGGATCTGTTGTGGTATAATGATATATTAATAAACGCAATACAGAAAACATTCGACGTAAAACTAAAGAAGAAATATCATTTTACTTGCCGCATTTAGCCCATCGTAAATACAGTATAAGAATGGGCGCGGATATGCACAGGACAACAGTGTGTATGGCGGGATTTCGATCGAGCGGTGCTTGCCAGTATGAACGTTTCATATAGATTATTAACATACACTTTGATACAGTATTTTATAAATTACTCTTACTTACAAAATCGACGCAGTCAATGCTAGCATGAACGATATCTAGTTGTTTTCCGGAGAGATATAAATTGAACAACAACAAACTTCCAACTACAGTAGCACGCAAGAAAAGATTACATGATGAAACGCGAAAACCATTATCATTACCAGACGAGCCATTCAATCGGGTTACATACGATATAACAGTTTAAGTATCTTTATTATACATGTATGTAGAGACAAACAGTGTATTACAACATCGTACAAGCCATCACTTTCATTATTATGAAAAGCTGTCTCAGTTTTAAGAATTTTTCTTTTTATAAGGAACAGTCCAGAAAATACTTCTCATTATTCCCGGATATAAAACTACATTCTTTTGTTTGGTTTCTGCAAAAACAAAATGAAAAAAGCGGTATATGCTATACAGTAAAGAAGATTTTTTGAAAATTGTCTCCGCCCGTCCATTGATTCTACGTGTCTGTAGTTTCCCTTCAGTGAAAACGTAGAGGCACAGGCGGGCGCGTTCGCCTCAGGTTCGGAATGTCCTGGTTTCGATCCCCACCAGTGCCACGGCGGTTGTGTCCATAGGCAAGACACACATATTTACACATTGGCTCTCTCTCTCTTCGTGATTGATCCCATCTGGAATGAGTGTCCAGAGCGATAATCTAAGTTGTAAGAACTCGTTCCGCAATCGAGAATGAATAAATTAGTATAAATTAATAGTAATATAGGGAAATAAATGAATGAAATAGTGTGGTTTGGCAAAGTGGGACCAGCTATATTCAATAAAACATCGCTTTTACCGCACGTTTCCCTGGCATCAAAATACGGGTGTGAATTAAAAGATATTTAGCAGACTTGAGTGGTCTTTATAAAGTACAAGACGTGTATGATACAATAAAAGGACTGTCATGCGAAAAGAATAACCAAGGAAAAAGATCTTAGGTAAATCGCTGAATACACCCTGAAACCTCGTGTCCTCTTGATATTTCTTTTGTAAAAGTGTCTTATCTATGCTCTCTCCATGCAGATATATTTTACTAGAATGTATCTGATTATCTCAGCAAACGAAGTACATGTACTGATGTTTGCGAAAAATGTTCATCTTTAAATTACTAATACAAATGTATAAATATTTTGAAACTAATTCATTATTGTAAATAAGCGTTTTCTTCGTACAGGTCCGAGTCCTGCCTTCTAATGTTGTTTCAATGTATCTATAGGTAAGCGCTCCATGAAACCCATATTACTGTACAACTCCTGGTCAGTATTACCGCAAATCGTACACTTCTTGCGACACACGCAAATATTATTAATTATACATGTACTAAACACTATAATATAGAGTAGTGTTTTCATGTTTTAAAAAATTCATTTAATCTTCCTTAAAATGGTTTTGTTTGCTTCATCAAGTATAATGCTAAAGACTTGTTCATTAATCTAAACGAAGACGATTAAATTGTATTTCAACCAGAAGCCTTTTAATTCTTAAATAGATATTTTATATCGATACGCAATTTACTTTTTTCGTACACGAGATTAAGCAATATTGGCAGAGAGAAGACAACTTGAAGTCTGTGAAGCTTCTTTGATATGAAGAAAAGGTATTTTTTTAGTAAGTTTTGTAACCTTGATCACTTCGAATAATCGATCTTAAGTGACTTCTGCATAATAAAGCAACAACGCTAGTAATTTATTTTTTACAAGAAACGTCAGAAAACGTCAGTAACGGCTCGTTACGTCACGCCAATCTTGTTTTTTACGTCAACGTTTCTCATGTTTTTCCCACTTCAAAATAGTTTCGGTGGCACGAAAAAATGGACGGTGATCCCCCTATTTTATTTGATAAAATTGCTTTAAATTGGTTTAAGATTCCATTGCGCTTTAAAAAAAAAAATCTCTCGGGCCGTTTTCTCTCAATTAACGCTAAATGCGTCAATTTTGCAGTTATTTTTGCTGTGAAAATTGTCGTCCCTACAGAGTTCGTTCCCCACTTTTTCATTTTTTTGGCAAAAAATATTAGATATTTTTATTTTTTCAGATGGATAAATGATTCGACATTGCATTTATGCAATTTAGATCGTTTCGTTATCTACATAGACAGAGATATATCGAAAATAACACAAAATTAGACGAAAATACACCTCCCCGCCAGGTGGCGCTTTTATCTCTTGTTTCCATAGAAATATCTCTTCATCGTATTTTCTCTACAAACGTTAATTAGTCACGGGATTGTCATGCTAAATACATGTATCTTAATTCTGCGTTGACTTTTAAAAAAATGACCCGATTTCTGGGGAAAACCCGCGACCTACCTTAAGAGTTTTTGAGTTTTCCTGAAGAGTGTAACTTTCTGAAAGCTGCCATGGCAAACATGTCCTTGCTGTTGTCAGCGACCAGACTCGGTTGTTGAGTTTCAGTTGTGTTGCAACGTCTGTGTTCCTACAGGTGAAGATTGCTGCAGAATCATTTTAGATCGGGATCCTCAATCTGTTTTTGGATAGTCTCTATGATGACATCAGCAGTGGCAGACTTCAGTATGGTGTCATATTGTAATGTTGTTCTCATTTTACCAGTGTCACTTATATGCTAAGTACAACACTTAGCCATATGTTCTTTTAATTGTTCGATCACACCCTTCGTCGACCATGGTATTGAAGCAGAGGCTGGCGCTGGTGACTGACTTCAGTTATGCCTCAACCTCATTGTACAACAACTAGAGCAAGTCCTGCACAATGGACTCTGGACCAACTTCAATACACAGATCTATGTAGTGTGCCCAGATACTGAGTGACAGATTTATCACAATAATACGTTTGAGAACTTTCTAAGTATCGAAGATAGCTGTGTGTGCTGCACTCGTTACCTTTTAAGTGAGGGAGGTTACAGTTTCATTCTAACTGAGACTTATTGCATTCTTGTGTTATTGGCTGTTTTTATGATCCTTTACTAAATCAATCCTGATTGTTTTGTAACCGATGTCAACCTAGGTCCTGGATCCATTCAGTCCAATGGAATTAAACGTTTTACATATGTACAGAAAATCACAGATACTTTTCCATCGCTGGTTTCCTCTGACTTGTGGATATGCCATTTCCGACCATTCTGTTCCAAAACGAATAAGTTCCAAACGTTTCCAGTTTACTAGACGAGCTGAGGGAACGCTTTTGCTTTACCTGAAAAGTGGATTCATTGCGAAAGATGCTCCATGACCCTTGTTTCCAATTAGAATAGACACAAATCAACGGAAGCCTGTTAATGGAAAGAACTGATATTGAGACAAAGGGTGCAATTCATTAAAAGTTCAGAAAAAAACGCGAGAAGATGGCCGGAGAGAAACTGCATGATAATGTTTATATATGTTGTATATACATATGCTAAAATATAAAGTAATTTATGTGGTTTTCAGTTCTATATCATTTCATTGTGATAATTATTTTCATGAGATGTAAATTGGAAAATAAATTATTTCACATATAATAAGAAAAAAACATTAAAAAAATAAATATATGAAAATAAAACTGACATATAAAATTCAAATGGGGTTAATTTTGCATTGGAATAGAAACATCGGCATAAAACATTGGTTTTATTGTTTCAAATGCGTTCTCTACATCATATATAGAAAAGAAACTTGTAACGAGATCATGTAATGCGGACTTCGTATAAAGTGTAGCAGCTTATATTATCAGCAGTTTTACGTGAATAAATGTGACTTTTTTCTTTGTCACTTTGGTGAAACTGAAAACAAATAACATTTTCAATTAGTTTATTTTTTTCTCATTTGTCACTCAGTGGGAACCTTGCTTTTGGGTGACGAAACGTTACACGACAGAGACAACAAAGTAAATTTCTTCTTGGTTCAAACATTTGTCATAGACAACGGCAGATTTTCGGACTAGTTAAGAATGTCGCATGTTCTGATACTGATACTAATTATTCGTATCCACCCCTGAACTACCGACTTACATAATCAACAATGAATTATTTAATCCATAAAAACATATTTTGTAATTGATAACATTAATTAGCTATATATTTATATAGATATTTATACCCCTGATCTATCTAATAAGTTTCCAATCTTAAAGTCGTTTTTGGTGCGTCTGCATAAGACTTGTTTCTGCTTTTTAGCTCTACTAGACGAAGTCCGGCTAAGCTTATGCCATGGCGGTTTGTCCGTCGTCCGTCTGCACGTCTGTCCGTAAATGTTTCCTTACTAACGCTCAACAGGTCGCATAATTCATAATGCTTATAAGGATCCTTGCAAGTAGCAGATATTCCCTAATGTTTGGGGTGTAAGTGAGTCAAAGGTTAAGGTCACAGTGACCTCCGATAACAATTCATTGTTAGCACTCTACAGGTCACAACTTTCATTCACATTTCATCAAACTTGCTCAGTAGATTCACTGTAACATTTAGAGGATCCCTATTGATTTTTGTGGTTAGTGAATCAAAGGTCCAAGTCACAGTGAACCGAACTTTAAAAGTATTTTTCGCTGATATATGTTTGATCTACAGTCTTAAAACTTTATAGTATGATTTGTCTTACTGAGTATATGATCTCTATTGTTTTTTGGGATCAGTGGGTCAAAGGTCAAGGTCACAGTGACCCAAATTTATAAAATATTTTCCGTTCAATATATTGAGATCTACATCACCCACAGTCTTAAAACGTCATATGATTATTGGTCTTGCTAAGTAGATAATCCCTTGTTTATTCAATAAAAACTTTTCTGTATATATTGCAAGTGAAAATAGCTGTGATTATTTTCGATATTCATACCCTTTGGGAAAGTCCTTAACGTGTAAAGCACAACAGTAAATGTGTAATGAATTAGACATGCTAATATGCTGAAAATATTAATGTGAAAATTGACATCTTACGGACAATGTGATTTCGTAAAATCCTTTGCCTATGTTTAAGCATCTATAATCCTGATATTATCACTTGTGTGTTATATGCGATATACGCAATAAATATGTTTAAATGAGATGAAAGATAACTATATGTCGCTGAAAGGATAACAATATGTCAAGATATTAAAGACGATCACATTATTTTAGAGTTTCGTTATTTAATATTTTAGTACTGTTTAATCAATTGTAATATTTTTAATAAATCATTAAAAAAGAAATATATAAAGCAGTTATATCGCTGTTGCATATTTTAAGCATAAAACTATAGCTAAAAGCGATATATTTAAATATATTTAAACATTTATTACCTGCCTTCAAAAACACAAAAATCAATATTTAACCAAGAGTGACTTTACAAATCTCTTAAATGTTTTCAAGAATGATAAATGTGTGTTAGATACAAAATGCATTATTTGCATGTGCCTATCTAGATAAAGGCTCATTTTCTCAATAATTAGGCTGGTGACCTATTATTTTTAAATTAGTTTTCACGTAAGTGATGTTTGAACATTTCTTCTGCAATAAATCAAGAAATTATGGATGCTGTTTGATAAATGACAATAAGTTTTATGTTTCTGTTTACAGAAAATCGTTTCTCTTAATGGTACATGAACATGTTCAGTGTATATACCTTTTAAACTCTTAACTCGTGTCATTTCATGAAAATTTGAAATAAAACACAATAACGAATTGCCAAATCTAGAGGTTTTATTATTGATAAACATGAGATAGGGTTCATTTTCACTGCTTTCTAGAGTATACTCGTGAAAGTGTCCATTATTTATAAATAAGGCTGGTGACAAAACATTTTTATTTTATATTCCTACTTATTATGTATTAACCTAACAACAAACCAATTTTTATAAGAGTCTAAATCCTAGAAAAAGTGATGAAACTGTAGCGATCGTCTTTGAATTGTATTCAGACCAAAGCGTCAATCTGACACAGTAATATATCACATTCTCATGAATATACAAGTATCTAATAGTATATCGATGATGTTGTTCGTTTTTTTCTGGTGAGCGATTTACATTTTTTTGTAAGACCTTTCGTTATATCTTTCTACTTTTAAGCAGTAATAGTGACAGCTTCATAGAGATTGGTAAGCAAATGATAATTGATAAGTTAACATCTCAAATAGGTCTAAAAAATCAAAACATTTATGATTTTGCATTATGTGGATCAATTATTTGAAAAGTAACACAATGAGCTGGAATGACAGATAAATTTTCTTGATAGCATTACAACATTTTTAAGGAGTCAATTTCATCAATAAACCAGGAATTATTGATGTTTACACTTAGATTTGAACAATGTATTTACTAACACGATAGTTGCTGATCTGATGGCATATTTGGATTATTTCAAGGCTTAAGACGTCAATTGAATAGCGATGGTAAGAGGAAATTCATTTGGGAAAATGGCTCTCCATTGACGTATTCTGCTTGGTATGGGATTTCATATTAATTCGTTTATGCACGGCAATTACTGAATATTGCATATATATTCGTTACATTGTATATTTGAAAAAGAAGTGACATTGTGTATGTGATTAATTTTTAGTTTGCTTTTATCGAAAACTCCTTTATAGATATATCGATTTCTTTCCAAAACGTTTTTTGTAATAACTAAGATTATCTATGTAAAGGATTGTATATATACCGTAAACCTAGACTAATATAACTTAATTGAGCTGTCTTGCAGGAAGGCCAAATACCCTCGCGTTGGAGAGGATTGTACAAGGGTGGATATGATGTCAGCTCTAAATAAATCTTGGGTATCAGGACACTGTTCAGAAGATATTTCTCAATACTTTGTGTGTCAATCATCTAATGAAATAAATTACAAAAACGAAGAACAGAAGTGTAAGTAACGTTTATAACTATATGTTACTAGACATGTATTCTTTATGTTTCACGAGTTATTCTGTTATTAAAGGTTGTAAAACATGTATCGCACGTACCGTATTACCGCGCAATCTATATGCATAAAACTTACAGTGCGTCCGTGTACCTCCTAAATACATATATTATTCACATAAATATACATCTCTCTCTCTCTCTCTCTCTCTCTCTCTCTCTCTCTCTCTCTCTCTCTCTAATATAAATATATATATATATATATATATATATATATATATATATATATATATATATCTATTTTCCTTAATATGGTTCGTTCAATATTCTTCGAATTAAACGTTTACGGAACTGCTCTTTGTAAGGGTGGGCGATCCAAATAACCTGGTTTTATTGTTACATGTAACACTATTCTTTATCATTTTCAAAATTGAACGCGTTTTCCGTCAAA
>JAFMSR010000004.1:33176681-33186681 GCA_022818135.1 Saxidomus purpurata
TTTGGAAGAGACATACTTATGTTTTATACATCAAACATTGCATATATATTCTATATTGTGTTGTAAATTAGATTAGTCCTTAATTAAAAACCTGTATACATTTCACCGTATTGCAGTTTAATTTCTATTTAGCTAGTATACTTTTTTTACATTTATTTGCTCTTTCTAAAGAAAGTATAATAGTTGTTTCTACTTGTACCAACAATATTTCCTTTTTGTCATTTTAACAATATGGTTGATAATTAGTATAATACAGAAGTAATGCATTGCAGTTTAATTTTTATTTAGCTAGTGTATTTTTTTCACATTTATTTGCTCTTTCTATAGAAAGTATAATATTTCTTTCTACTTGAACCAAAAATGTATTGAATATGAATATGTTTGCAGGGACTGATTACACATGTTTTTACTGAAACAATTAAAACTATACTGTGACACATCAAATTTTTAATGGTAGATATCTTTGTGTAGAAGAGCCAATATTGTAAACTTAACTAGTTTACGCTGTTGTAAAATATAATTAATTGAAAAGGTGCAGTTATTAGTACATTCTGTAACTTTTATTTCAAGAAGTTTTGTTGTTGTTGTTTTCTTGTGCTGCTGTAATGCACATTTGTCAAGTGCTTAAGGCGCAGTTGTTTACATTTTCAATACCTTTATGTTAAGAAGAAAGAGCTTTACTCAAAATATTAGTTCAAAACATAGTTTCATGTATGAGAAATGGTTTGTACAATACTTAGATAATGGGTCATATAAAAATACTGTCTTTGAACTGCCGTGGTCTGAATGAAAATGAAAAGCGTACTGATGTTTTTAAATACCTGAAAGAAAAACGGCATCATATTTATTGTCACACATTTTACAAAATATCAAGAAAAATTCATTTATTCACAAAGAAATAGCATGTGTTACTTCAGTTTTGCAAAATCAAATTCAAGAGGGGTAGCCATCTTATTTAATAAAGATTTTAAACACAAAGTGCATAACATGCACAGTGACGATGCTGGCAACTTTTTGGTTTTGGACCTGACGATCAATACTAAAAGATTCACACTTGTCAATTTATATGGTCCAAATCGGTATACACCTGTCTTTTTTAAAAATATTTTTAACATAATTGATGATATAGGTTATGATTCATATGTGATTTGTGAAGATTATAATATGGTTTTGAATCCTTCTATAGATTTCTATAATTATAAACATACTAATAACAGTAAAGCAAAATTGAAACTGTTAGAATTTATTGAGGAACGGCATCTGTTTGACCCATTTAGAGAAGCCTGTCCAAATAAACATAGATACACATGGCGGCGTTCAAACCTGCTACAGGAAGCGCGTTTGGATTTCTTTCTAGTAACTGAGGACTTACTGTCAAATATTGAAAAATGTGTTATTGAATTCAGTTATAGATCAGACCATTCTATAATCATTATGAATTTAGAGTTTACTAAAGTACAACATGGTAAAGGCCTTTGGAAACACAACAACTCTCATCTACATGATAGTGAATACCTTGATTGCATTACAAATAAGATAAAGGAGATAAAGCAACAATATTGCCTGCCTGTATATAATTTGAGAAACATACAGGATGTTCCCCTAGATGAAATACAGTTTGTGATAAATGATCAATTATTTTTAGAAACCATACTAATGGAATTGAGAGGAGTGGCAATATCCTATGGTTCATATAAAAAGAGAATGACTAATGAGAATGAAACACAAATAATTAAAAAAATAAACAAAATTGAAGAGCATTTAAATGAACAAAATATTGAAGAATTTGAGAACTTAAAAACTCAATTAAAAGATATAAGGGAGAACAAGTTGAAAGGGCATGTCATTAGGTCAAAAGTTAAATGGATAGATGAAGTCGAAAAACCATCAAGCTTCTTCTGCAATTTGGAAAAGCAAAATTATGTCAGTAAAATAATCTCAAAGATTGAAAGAGCAGATGGAACTATTATAACTAAACAAACAGAAATATTGACTGGAAAACAAAAATTCTACAAAACATTATACATGTACTTAAGTCATGATGATAAACTTTCAGACGTTGATCTTGAGAAACTCTTTGAAAAGGTTGCAATAAATAAGTTGAACAAAAACGACAACGTAAACATTGAAGGTAAAATAACAGATCAGGAGACAAGTAAAATATTATTTAAAATGAAAAATGATAAAACGCCTGGAAGTGATGGCTTTTCATTTGAATTCCTTAAAATGTTCTGGAAAGATTTAGGTCATTTCATAGTGCGCTCTCTGAATTATTCTTTTGATATAGGCCAGTTATCTATATATAACCCAGAGATAGGGTATAATAACTTGTATTCCAACAGCAGACAAGTCGAGACAGTTTTTAAAAAACTGGAGACCGATTACTCTTTTAAACAATGTATAGGCAATAGCTTCAGGCACTATTGCAGGAAAAATAAAAACAGTTTTAAACAAATTAATCAGTACAGAACAAACAGGATTCGTAAAAGACAGGTTTGTAGGGGAAAACACAAGATTTATTTATGATAGCATGCACTGTGCAGAGGAAAACAATATTCCAGGTCTTTTATTATTGATAGATTTTGAAAAGGTTTTCGACTCCATTTCTTGGTCTTTTATAGAAACAGCTCTTAACTTTTTCAATTTTTCTGAAAGCCTTGTCAAATGGGTGAAACTGTTCTATACTGATACACAATCATGCATATGTCAGTGTGGCTTTTTAATTTTTTAGTATTGGCCGCGGCTGTCGACAAGGTGATCCTTTGTCACCTTACCTATTTATCTTGTGTACTGAGATTCTAACCCAGCTAATGAAATATAATAAAAATATCAAAGGTCTAAGAGTCAACTACTACATTTGTACTTTGCTAGCATATCTGGCTTTAAAATCAACTTTGAAAAAACTCAGGTGATCTGGATTGGTTCTAAAAAGTTTACTTCTGCATCCATAAAAACCAAGTTTAAACTAGACTGGGGAAAAACAAGCTTTCAGTTATTGGGAATAAAATTTCATGTTGACCTAGAATAAAATGATAAAACTAAATTATGATGATAAATTGAAAAAAAATAAAAACTATGGTTAACATTTGGAAAAGAAGATATCTCACTCCCATTGGAAGAGTTACAGTTATAAAAAGTCTCTTACTGCCATCTCTTAACCACTTAGTTCTTTCCCTCCCAGATCCAGGTGATAAGATAGTTAAAGAATTAAATAACACCCTTTTTTATTTTTTGTGGAACGGACCTGCAAAAGTAAAAAAAAATCTGTTATAATTAATGATTACTGTGAAGGAGGACTAAGGATGACTTATATAGGTTGTTTCATTAAAAGTCTAAAAATAACATGGATTAGAGAAGTAATTAGAACAGAAGGAAAGTGGATATCACTGCCAAATCATATATTTGAATTGGGCAAAGTTTTAAACTGTGGTAAACATTATGTTGACAAAACACAACCAAAATGTTTTGGAAAAATGTTTTAATGGCTTTCTCTGACTTTATTGCCACTATTCCTATTAAAGACACAAATGATTTTTTTAAAAAGTCCACTTTTCATAACCACAATATTTTAGTGGGAAATCATAGTCTGTATTGGAAAACATGGTATGAGAATGGCATAAGATATATCAATGATTTGTATAGAAAATATGAACTATTGACACAAGAAGAATTTGAACTTATTTAAAAATAAATACTTTACTCTAACTAGGGATAACAAGAGCTATACAAACTTTTCATAAAAAATGAATCTCAATTCAAAGACAGAAGACAATGTAGAAAACATTGATAACCCTTTAATAACGCCATCAGCAAGCATATTACTGAAATCTGCAACTAGATGTAGAGATATGTACACTTTGTTGAATATGAATAATGAATATCCAACAAGCCAAGTTAAATGGAAAGGAGGACAGTAAGTGGAAAATCATTTATAGTAACCCTTTTAAAGTCACAAAAGATAGTAATATACAGTGGTTGCAGTTCCGAATTTTACATCGTATTCTACCTGTTAACAAATACCTTAAAACGTTAAATCTGAAAGAATCAGACCCTTTTTCTGTAAAACAGAAACTGAGACAATAGCAATATAAAGTGGTCAACACATTTTTTGAGGATTTAGATACATTCCTCAAAAGTAAAAATACAGAATTAAGCTTGGATGAGATGAGTGTGTTATTTGGAGTAGAAAGTGTCCCCGAAAATCTAATGAATCTCTATCTTAAAAAATACATATTCACTTGCAAAAATTCAGAAAACAAGTGGACATGGGCTGGATATAAAATGTTTTTACAACATCAGTTTAATATACATAAATCAATTGCAGTGAAAAAAACAGAAAACAGATACATGTACTCTTTTGAAAGCTGGCAAATAATACATTCTGTTATAAGTGAAGGGACTTTATGAATCTCAGTAAACTACCAATATAATTACCTTATGTACCAGGTTTTTATAGGAAATATAGGAGATGCTCTTTTTCTCTAGAATTAACAAATAAAGGTCTTTTTTTCTTCATATGTTTTTTCACATTTAATTACAGGTTCATGTGAATGTTTTGTTGCAAAATTAAGGATTTCCCCTTCAACTTACATGATTTTACATACATGTACTTTATTTCTAATGATTTCTATATTGATCGCATCATAAATGTTTGAAAGAATGTAAGATATGGAGAGGGATGGTTCCTTGACCCTCACATATCCATGTACGGGGAGAATAAAATTCATATGATGAAAAAAAAGGATTACCACATGTATGTCATGCAAGTTTAACGTGCCTTTTACTTCAGGATATTGTAATTTATTTTTACGCTTCGATGCAATGCCCTACATTTTTAACAAATCACAGCGCAGCGAGTCGCTGACCTTTATGAGCACCAAGGAAACCCCAATTTTTTCTGTGATGCGTTGTGCTTACACTTTGATCTACATGTCATACCTGACTGCAAGCGTTTCACTGACCTAAACCTAGAGAATTTCAAGTTCTCCCTCATACAGGCAATTGTGTTGATTTTTCACCCATTTTCGACTCGGTTTGGTGAGACACGCTGTCACTTACAACGGACTAAAGCTATATTTTGTCAGTTTCAACAGTTCTTAAACCGGAATTTGTGGTTCCTCGGGAGTAAGGAGCAAAATGTAAATGAACAGGTATTACCGGAACTGTCTGTTCACAGGTTAAATTCACCACACAGTTTTCTTCTACATAATGAACTGTCTCATCTCAATTAAAACAAATAGCAATGCAGTACTAGAAAGTACCCATGAAACCGGGCCCGGATAAAAACATAAGACCATAATTGGACTCTTTCTTAAGAACGTTTTGTTTAACGGTCTATGTTTTACATAAGGCACATTTTTCCTTTTTATGTAAGAAAACAATTAGGGTGTTGTTCTACTTTTTTAGAATTGTGCATCGCTAACTATCTTCCTCATCGTTAAGATTCGATTATAAAAATAGACGAGAGCGACACTCTCTCTGGTTTCAAGCTCTGTTGAGGTAGGGAGATTTCGGCAATAACATTAAACTAGATAGGAGGCAAATTGTGGGAGAGCATGCCGGTGTCTCATCATTCATCCCTACAACAACCAGAGATGCACCTTTATAAAACAGAATGAACGGTTTCAACTTGTGTACCGGATGTTATATGACATTAGAGTATACTGACAGGTGCATCGGGGTTTATGTTTCACTCTGGGGCTGTAATTGGATTATTGAACACCTGAGGGTTGTTGACATTTGTATCGAGACCAGTTTCGAGAACGTATCGATTAATCGGCTTAAATACACTCTGTACTACAAAATTAATGTGAAATACGTTTGATTTTGGGTCATATTAGGTTGTTACTTGATACCAATACATTGTATAAGGGCTTTTTTGGGGGAATGGTGAATGTCGAAACCGATATGGCTTAACATTCAACGAAATTCAATTTGGTTAATGTACATGTAAGACATTTAAAATACACGTATTTTTATCACTGATTTGGTCACTCTTCTGCATGTCACATGTGCTTTGATTTTGTAATTCATGCACCGATTGGTGGTTATTTGACATTATTCGATTTGTTTGGTTGTATACAACCTGATCAATATGCTATAGACTGTTGATTTGGGTATATTAGTTCCGGTATGGAAGCTCATCTATCATGACTTTTACATCCTGTATGCGCGTTTACCTCCTGGGTCAGTTTGGGTTTTTGAATGTGGATATTTTCTCCTCAATGATTTGTACCGGTGTCACAGTTGGGAATCTAGCTTGGTGAATTTCACAAATGAATTCGAAATCCACTGGAAATGGCTTACCTTTCAGCATAGTTACAATCTTCATAATTAATTCAGTAAACCAATGGAAAATAAAACTTACCTACATACATACTTTGCAACCCCAAAAACAAATTTGCTAAGGGGACACAACAGGTAAGTTTGAGCAAAAGGAATAAGGACAGAATAACCCTAAAACGGTTTTGCTAAAACTTATAATATCTTTTAAAATACATGTACATATGTACATGTATTTATATAGAATATTAATATACCAAATCAGTTACCTTCTCCAGTGATGACAGCACGGAAACCACTGTACAAGACAGACCTAGGTGCAGCGCAGGAAGTAAAGCTTAAGATAACAAGGTAAACGTCGGTCTCAAAAACAAACATTCTATCATTATAATTATAGTCTACCGCTATTCCTTTTTCCATGGGTTCAATCTCTTGGCTTATGAAAAGCTTGTCGTAACAGTCCTGTTAGAATAAACGGTTGCGTTTATGCATTTATCAACACAGCAGGCCTTGATAAAAAATATCAACAATACGATTAATCTTTAATCATAAGTGCAGATGCCAACTATAATAATGATCAGTACTGTAACAGCTTTATTTCGGTGAAACTTTAGAGATCATCATTTAGCTGTAAAATGATACAGGAAAACGTATTAGAATCAGCAGATGTGTTTGTTTTCGTTTCGTAACAACGTATAACTAAATATTCTGATATGTGGTTAGTTTGTATCATTTATTATTGATCAAAAATGAAATATAGTTAAGCGGCCGTACTGTAACATAGTACAATAGGGTTATCAGTATAGTAACGTGATCAAGCATGCCGGATTTGCTCGAGTCGTGTGTCGGATCATACGAGTGCGTAGCACGAGTTTGATCCGACCTCGACGAGAGCCAATCCGGCATATGGATCACATAACTATACTTTTAACCCTTTTATTATATACCCTTTGACACTTGTCTGCACGATAAACTAAACTAAAATGACATGCTAAGCATAAAATTGAAGAAAAACCCTTTTTAGCGCGAAATATACGTAGTGTGCGACGTCAATTTATTGACGTCATCGTATAAACAAATAGTAACGACCCAGTCTAAAGTGACGTTATTAACTTCATGTGCATGTTAGGGCAAATTGAATGCACTCTTACAAATTATGCCGCGCTATTTGTATTTCACGTATATACAATACGGATTTTTTTTCTGTCAAGCCATATTTGATGGTTGATTATAGGCTGTATTTTTGACAAAATATTTATAGGTACGGTACAGCACAGGCGAAACCCCACGCATATGCGTCCATGCGGCATGTAAATAAGAGTCTGAAAGCATGGAGATGCGGCGGAAAATCAAACGCGTGACGCGACATCGCAAATTGTATGCGGCATTCAATTGCCGCATCTGAAAGGCAAAATAGCAATCAAGCGCATTCAAGCGCGAAAACGAGTCCTGCCGCGTGATGCCGCGTGTCGCGACGTTATGCGGCATGTCATTTTCTATACAGGTAAAAACGATGAAATAAAAAATATGTACTATATTGTATTGTACACATGTATAAAACTGTGTTTTTCAATAATGATGTACAATGTATTCCATATTGTAACCAATAAAATTTCAGTCTTAAATGTTTTAGTAATTACAAGTGTATACCTGTAAGTTTTAGTAACCATACAAACGTGTATGTAGAAACGTGTTTTAGAACTGTGAGATGAAAAAGAAATACCTCAACCCATACGATTATTTTGAATGAATTATCTCAATGCAGAGATCGACAAATACTACATTGAATGACAGAGTAAATGTTAAGAATAATATTAAAGCATCGTGATCACTTTAAATGTTGATAATTGAAAAATATGATGCTTAAAAAAATCACGACAGAACTAAGTATTTACGGTAAATTAACGCTGAAATACATCCTTTTATCTATAACAGTTATCCTTTTCTATATCCGTATGTAAAATAATTGCAAAGATTAATAATAAAGCATAAAAAGACGGTTCATGTTTTCATTGGCAATACTGAAACAAAATAATTTTGTATTTGATACAATTGTATGAAGCCGATGATCGCTCAATAGCCAAAACCTGAATATTTAACATGGTTTTTTTTCTCCCAAAATGGGATTTCACCCGGTCTGCATGCTTTTAAAGAAACGCTCATAATTGTTTACGAAAAATATTATCACTTGAACATCGTACTTAGCAATTGTGTTGGTATTCTCTTTTAACTAGTTTATCAAAAGGTTATACATGTGAAATGTAGAAGACTATATCCGAAGTTTCCTTATAAACGGATATAACGATATAACCGCATCTTTTTACATTTAACAAAAAAAAAGAAAAATCGGGCCCAAAAGAACTGTTCGTTATAGCCGAAGTTACGTTATATCCGGAGTCGCTATATACGGATTTTACTGTAATAGGGTAAACTGCCCGTCTGTTAGAACAACCTAAATACGGCTGGAACGGATGTACTTTCCTTCTTGAATTGTAATTCAGTTCAAATCAAATTTAACTGTTTTGAAATCAAACCTTAGCACGAGGTGTTTATGTTACATGTGTACCACAATGTTTGATGTTACGTCAGTAAATTTTACTTTCAACAGTGCGATCTTTAAAAAAAACATCTTTATTATTTTCATAAAACATCAAACACCTATACGTACAAAAGCCGGTTGTGATCCCGGTTCATAGCTCTTAGGTAGTTGGTAAAATGTTGGTGTCTAACTCCGAGTGTAGGAATCGATATGCATGTACGTACAGAAACCGGTTGTGTAGGTGGTTGATAAGTGGACGTAGAGTATTTTGGCTGTTACTTGTATTTTTGTGAAGTTTAGTTCTTACATTTATCTACTGATTATGTGGATGCAGTCAGCGCTGAGAGATTATTGTTTTGATAAAGTAACAATTTTTATGCTAGCAGCAATTGTTCTGCATGAATTTTCATTCAGTGCAGATCATGACCAGTTCTGCACCGTACGAAATTCACCAAATTGAAAGCTGGAAATGTCTACTTTAGAAACTTAATGTAGTACCGTACATTTAAAAGAGCTGATGCCGATTTGTTGTACATTCAGACGGCAAATAATTGTCAGTTCTTATATTTTTAACAAACATGTTGTTTTTGTCGCAACGTATGACGAAAAAAGGAACATACGTATACATTGTAATAGTTAATTCAAATGCAGTAAATCGACAGTTTGCGGTTATCATCTGTTTCAGTATTTATTTAAGATTATTGTGTCTTTGTAGCTCAAATCAGAGTCCAAGAACGAATAACTTATTTAGTTTACCTCGATCAGTTTCTACAATAAACTTATTAATAAAAGAGTTTTAAATACTTGACACTAAAATAATCCTGTCTTAACTACTTCGACAGTAAATTGCCAATGATATCTGTTTTAGCCGATTATCTTACTTTATGGTTCATTAAAACGAAAAACATGCTGACAGTACTGTAGACAATGGCAATCATCACCCTTTGTTAATATTAGCAGTAAGTGTATACTCAATTAAGATGTGACACTAATTATCCCCAACTTCAAGGCAAGCGTCGGAATCAATTTTGTTTAAATACATACATCAAAACGACGACAAAATATTGATAAGCAATAATATTATAATTCGTGCGACAAACAACGATATCTGTAATAAAATGTTTAGAATAAAAGAACAAAGTCATGAAAATGTTACAACTTTTAATTATATATAATAAT